>WNYA01001076.1:0-37886 GCA_019512145.1 Engystomops pustulosus
TATCTGCTCTGGGGTCTCCAGTATTATTATCTGCTCTGGGGTCTCCATTAGTATTATCTACTACGGGATTCTCCAGTAATAGTCTGCTCTGAGGTCTCCATGATTATTATCTACTCTTGGGAGCACTGGCATTAGTAATGTCTGCTCTGGGGTCTCCATTATTATTATCTATGATCTCTGGTCTTGGGGAATCCATTGTTATTTTCGGTCTTGGGTCTGTGTTGTTATCTATTGCCTGGTCTGGGGTGTGTATCTGTGTTGTCTGTAGTATTTGCTTTCTAGGTTAGTATTTATTGCTGTACTGTGGTATCTGGGGCAATATTTAGTGCTGTGTTGTGGTAATTGGCTCTTCGAGGATGCTGGATACTGGTTCAGCCCTTTGATGGTGAGCGAAAGAACAATACAGTCCTTGGCCCAAAATAAAAATTGTGCACCCCCTGGTCTACACCTTGGGACCCCCACTAATCGTGAGACTACATGAGTAGTGTACAACGTAGATCCCTCCCTGTACTGCATATTACTCATTCATCCGTATGAAAGATCTAAAAGGGCCTGAGGTCAGAGGTCATGCTGCTGTCAGCGCCCCCTAGAGGTCAGGGCTAGGAATTCATCTTGTGCGGCTATGTTTTAGGAATTTGGGAATTCTGTTCAGCGCCGGGCTTCTGTCTGCTGTTGATACTTACCGTACCTACAGGTCCTGGAGCAGAGCTGCCGTGTGTGACTGCTCGCTGTGGGGTTGTGGTTGACCTGATATTAGACGTCACATTCGGCCGTCCGAGTCCTCGCTGCCGAGAGACGACAAACCACAGAGCAGAGCGAGGCTGACCGTGTCACTTACAGGAAGCGGCCTCTCCTTCCTTACCTCCATATACAGACACGGAGGTCGCAATAGTAATAATAATGTAATAATTCTTTATTTATATAGCGCACACAGATTACCTATCTCACATCTATCTATCTATCTATTTCATATCTATCTCTCTATCTACCTCATATCTCTCTATCTATCTATCTATCTATCTCCTATCTATCTATCTCTCTAACATCTATCATATATCTATCTCCTATCTGTCTATCTATCTATCTATCTATCTCACATCTATCTATCTATCTATCTATTTCATATCTATCTATCTATCTATCTATCTACCTCATATCTCTCTATCTATCTACCTCATATCTATCTATCTCCTATCTATCTATCTCCTATCTATCATCTATCTATCTATCTATCTCCTATCTATCTATCTCCTATCTATCTATCTCCTATCTATCTCCTATCTATCTCCTATCTATCTCCTATCTATCTCCTATCTATCTATCTATCTATCTATCTATCTATCTACCTCATATCTATCTATCTATCTCTCTAACATCTATCATATATCTATCTCCTGTCTATCTATCTACCTCATATCTATCTATCTATCTATCTATCTATCTACCTCATATCTATCTATCTATCTATCTATCTCCTATCTATCTATCTCCTATCTATCTATCTATCTATCTCCTATCTATCTCCTATCTATCTATCTCCTATCTATCTCCTATCTATCTATCTATCTATCTATCTCTCTCTCTCATCTGTGAACCTCATATCCCCCGCTCTTCCTCCTCCCTGTGTATGTTATAGGTTGTGGGGTAATTATTATAATATGGTCGCTGCTGTTTCTTCCCCCCATGAAAGTTTAATATCCAGGCAGAGTGCATGGGACGAGCAGATCACACCCGAATGTGGAAAAATATTAGATCTAATCCACACGGGGAAAAGGAGGATAAATGGCCGATTATTGCTTCTGCTGCTAAAATAAGTGAAGGGCAGGGAATTCTGGGAGGAAAATGGCTGACGAGGCAGAAACCAGGAGGCTGCACAGTACACAGTGTCATGTCAGCAGCTGGGCAGCATAAGAGCAGTGTATCACACCTGATAGGCTTAGATACATCAGATCAGCAGTCAGTATCACATGTGACAGGCTTAGATACATCAGCTCTTCAGTTGGTATCACACATGACGTGGCATGTGTTGGGGCTACCAGAGGTAGTGATCTTGAGGGCCCATCCTTCAACCATAAAATACCATGAAAAATCACATCATGTAGGATGTATCATCAAAAAGATCTAATAATCTATAATATCGGAATCTTTCTATATGAAATAGATCATAATATCACATGATTACTCCATTCACTTCCCAATGAAGATCTTTGGGGCCCATTATAAAGTGTAAGAACCTGGGGCCCACCGGAGGATCCTATGAGGCTCTGGTGGGCCAGTCCGACACTGCACGTGATAGGCTTCATATCAGCATGATACATCATTTCAACTTATCCTTAGATACATCAACTTATCCTTAGATACATCAGATCAACATTCAGTAGCACGCATAGTAGGCCTCAATAGATACAATCATTAGACAGTGGCACACATCATAGACTTAGATACATTAAATTACATCAGTAATCAGTCTCACACGTGATAGGCCTAGATACATCAAATATTCAGTTGGCATCACACGTGATAGGCTTAGATACATCGACAGACAGAATCACACATAACAGCTTTAGATACTTCAGATCAATATTCAGAACCACATATTATAGGCTCAGGCTTAGATACGCGACAGGATTAGATATAACAGATAGTATCACATAAGGTTTAGATACAACACACCAGTGGGCGCGTGACACAACATATTCTACTTATTATGAATACAGCAAGATAAGATTACATATGTCCGCTTAGCAGACTGTATCACACATGATAGACTTAGATACATCAACAGAACAGGCATAATATAATTATATAGCTCAGCAGTTAATATCACAAATGATAGTCTTAGATACAGCAACTCAGCAGACTGTATCACACATGATAGGCTTAGATACAGCAACTCAGCAGACTGTATCACACATGATAGGCTTAGATACAGCAACTCAGCAGACTGTATCACAGATGATAGGACTAGATACAGCAACTCAGCAGACTGTATCATACATGATAGGCTTAGATACAGCAACTCAGCAGACTGTATCACACATGATAGGCTTAGATACAGAAACTCAGAAGACTGTATCACACATAATAGGCTTAGATACAGCAACTCAGCAGACTGTAGCACACATAATAGGATTAGATACAGCAACTCAGCAGACTGTAGCACACATAATATTCTTAGATACAGCAACTCAGCAGACTGTATCACACATAATAGGCTTAGATACAGCAACTCAGCAGACTGTAGCACACATAATAGGCTTAGATACAGCAACTCAGCAGACTGTAGCACACATAATAGGATTAGATACCGCAACTCAGCAGACTGTATCACACATAATAGGCTTAGATACAGCAACTCAGCAGACTGTAGCACACATAATAGGATTAGATACCGCAACTCAGCAGACTGTATCCCACGTGATAGAATTAGACACAGATGCTCAGTTGACTGTATCACACATTATTTGATTAGATACAGCTCAGTAGACTATATCAACAGATTTAGATACAGCAGTTAAAAAGACCGACTCCTACTAGGCGCAGAGTTTTAGCAATGTGTTTAATGTATAGTATGCTTAGATACACAGGAGACAACATCACACAGGATAGGCTTAGATACACTGACTCAACAGAATACATGTCTGGATCACACATGTCTGTATACACCGTAGCGCACATGACCAGCTTAGATACAATACTCAGCAGACTGTATCACACATTATCAGCTTAGATACAACTCTCAGTAGACTGTACCTCACATGATAAGCTTGGATACAACTCTCAGCAGACTGTATCACATATTATCAGCTTAGATACAATACTCAGCAGACTGTATCACACATTATCAGCTTAGATACAATACTCAGCAGACTGTATCACACATGATCAGCTTAGATACAATACTCAGCAGACTGTATCACACATGATCAGCTTAGATACAATACTCAGCAGACTGTATCACACATGATCAGCTTAGATACAATACTCAGCAGACTGTATCACACATTATCAGCTTAGATACAATACTCAGCAGACTGTATCACACATGATCAGCTTAGATAAAATTCTCAGTAGACTGTATCACACATGATAAGCTTAGAAACAACTCTCAGCAGACTGTATCACAAGTTATCAGCTTAGATACAATTCTCAGTAGACTGTATCTCACATAATAAGCTTAGATACAACTCTCAGCAGACTGTATCACACATTATCAGATTAGATACAATACTCAGCAGACTGTATCACACATTATCAGCTTAGATACAATTCTCAGTAGACTGTATCTCACATGATAAGCTTAGATACAACTCTCAGCAGACTGTATCACACACGATGCTCTGAAGCCTCAGGCTGTGGATTTCGAAGAGGGCATCTACTTTTCATTTTACAGCTTAAGAAGCTTGAGGTTGTATGAGCCTATGACAACTCTTCCTGTCATTTATATGACCCGGGAGCCACTTATATTAATTAATCCGGCAGGAGGAGAATATTCTAAAGTGACTTCCCTTTAATTCCTCCCCAGTTAGGGGTCAGTACTGTGCCCCCTGCCTATTGTCCTACCTATGACCTGTGACCCCCGGAGCGTGCTCAGTATTCAGAACCACAGCTGCTGCCTCCGACCTCAGCAGGAGAGGTGGAATATTCTCCAAAAAACTCCAACAGGAGCAGCAAGTCATTGATATTCATTGGTAGCTGTGAGCCCCCCCCGCTATACGGGGCCATGTAATATCACCCTCCGCCTGCTGCAGGCCTACCGCCGACGTGTCATAGATCAAAGGGGACAAACCAGCGCGGAAATATAAAAATACAGAGAAATACAATTTTTTTTTAAAAGGCGAGATGAAATAAAAACCGTGAAAAAATTAAAAAAATTATAAAATAGAAGACTGTATAAAAACTTACAAAAATTGAAGAAAAATATTCAATTGTATTGTATTGTAGAAAACAAACTAAGACAAATTAGTAAATTATACAAAAATGATACACCCTTAAAAACTAAGCAAGCAAGTAAAAAAAATGTTCAATAGAAAATATTAGAAAAAAAAAATTGAGAATGTTTGAATTATACAAAAACTACATAACAGAAAGATGAATAATAGTATGAAAAATGAACATCATAACAAAGAGGATAAAAGAAACAATTAGAAAAACACAATACTGATGAAATGACAGAAAAAGCCAATATCAAAGAGAAGGAAGATATTCAACCAATTATTTAAAAGGTTAGAAAAAAAATTCCCAAAAATAAAAAAAAAATAGATACATTTGACTCATGGACAAAATACTAAACAAAATGTAAAAAAATTACATAATTGTTTCATTGTTTTCATTTTTATTTTACTTCTGCGGCGCGGAAATTGCGAAATAAAGAAAAATATAAATGTGCAGGGATGAGGCTGCAAATACATAAATAAATAGAAAATGTAAAGTAAAAAATACAACAAAATGGGAAAAATGTGTTTCCTACAGTCAGTCTGACACATTTTAAACAGGGGAAACCTAAACATTGATTTATTTCATTTGTTTTATTATCTTGTTTAATATTATTTTTATTATTATTATTATTTATTATTTTTTTTAATAATTGTTTTATTATCTTGTTTATTATTATTTTTATTATTATTTTTTTAATTTTTTTTACAACAGGGGAAGCCTAAACATTGATTTATTTAATTTGTTTTATTATCTTGTTTATTATTATTTTTATTATTATTTTTTATAATTGTTTCATTATCTTATTTATTTTTATTTTTAATTTTTTTAAATAATTGTTTTATTATCTTGTTTATTATTATTTTTATTGTTTATTTTTGTTTTTATAATTGTTTTATTATCTTGTTTATTATTATTTTTATTATTTATTTATTTTTTATTTTTTTATAACAGGGGAAGCCTAAACATTGATTTATTCCATGTGTTTTATTATCTTGTTTATTTCTTTTTTATAGCCTTTTTATTGTTTTTTTACATAAATTATTTTTCCTTTTTAATAGTTTTATATATTTATATATTTCAACTCCTTTTTGTTGTTGTGTTTTTTAATCCTTTTTTTTTTCTTCGTCACACGTCTGTTATTTTGAATTTTCTCCATTATTTTGGGGATTTGACCATGGACTGATTGCTACTAGCGCCTGGTGTGGTGGGGGCCGCCACGTGTATTTCTGCGACTACCCCTTTTCATTTCGGGGCTGTGATGATATATTTTCTATATTATGTCTGGAGCGACTTCTCTACTTATAAATAAATCCATAAAACATAATGTAATATAATGTAATATAATGTAATGCGATGTATAAATATTGTATACATAATCTATGGAACATTCTATATATTATGTATGGATTTTATGTTTATCGCATTTCCATACTGAATACATAAGGAGTCCACGTATAGCTGTCACACACGAGCCACGCTATAGATGTACGGAATGTTCTCGGAGCTGGTTACACATCAGGCAGCCCCTGACTTACAGACGGACCTCTGGATGCAAGGAATTTATAGAACTTTGGCCCTGGGCTGTAACGAACAAATGTAACAAATGTAACAATGTGTCCGTAATTATGTTTATTGTTAACCCTTCTTTGTAAGACAATGCAAAATTTTGAAAGTCAAAAAAAAAAAAAAGATTTTTGGCTGGAGTTATACAAAACATACCAGTTCCGACTTACATACAAACCTACAGAACCCGTCTTGTACATGACCCGAGGGCTGCCTGTACTCCGCTGCTTACAAGGGAGGTTCAAATTTTAGGATGAGAATAATCTAACATCACTGGCAGATGGAAGAGCACGGGGTTGGACGATAGACTGAGATGAGAGAAGAGAAGTAGGGAGGTGCAGCGCTGTGCAGAGCTTTGGGGATGAGGGTGATTAATTGAAACTGTTTTCAGAAGGAGACGGGCAGCCAGTGCAATGACCGGCACAGACTGTGTAGTGTTTGGTCTCACCTCTATCTGTCTCATATCTAACATTGCTACATGAGGTCAAAATAATTATCTATTTTTTTTATTATTTTTTTTTCTTTCTAGATAATTTTCAGAGCAGACGTATTCTTTATATTGTGATTATTACAGTGTTTTGTATGTGATATATCAGTGACATCATCCTTGTCACATTTACTACATGTCCCCAGTGTTGGGGTGGAGCGGCGCTGACCTCTGTGTTATATATGTGATGGCGCCCGCAGCAGCAGCGGCAGTGATATTACATGTGATTATTATAAATAGTCTGTCAGTAATTCTATCCATCACATTACACTACACAGGATTATATTATTCAGTATTATGTCGTACAGTTGTATATTATGTTATACAGTTATATTAGATTATACATTACTATTACGTAGTATTATAAGATAGAATATTCTCTGTTGTGTTTGTATTGTACCGTATATTCTATTACGTTCTGTGTTATTCTTGCACCTGCAGCAGTTTTAACTCCGTCCTGTATTCCCCTATTAAAGGTTAATATTTTTTGCAGAACTTGTCTTTGTTGCTGATGAAATCCCCTTTGAGCTGAGACCACAATTATTTGGGTCGGGTCGAAAACAGGGGCCCCGTCATCAGTGCGGGGAACACAGATAGAAAGTCACACTTTCCGCTAGGTTTGTGGAAAGTGAATATGAGAAAATACAAAGAAAACAAGCAGAGGAGAGACAGCAGCAGCCCTGCACATGCACACACTGCAAATCACATACCATCTCCTCACACTGCTGTGCTCTGTGCTCTCTGCAGCCAGATTCAGGTACTGTCCATGGAGAGATGTGTAATCAGACCTATGTGTATGATGTTAGTAGCAGCAGGACTGTGATATATGGATTTATATCCCAGTATTGCAGCTCCTCCAAGTGCACTGGATCTGTTTCCTCCCACTGCTGTGCTCTGTGCTCTCTGCAACCAGTGCAATCTAATATCCCTGGAGATATTTGTAATCAGACCTATGTGTATGTTGCTAGTAGCAGCAGGACTGTGATATATGGGTTTATATTCCAAGATTGTACTGGGGGGGGGGGGGGTGTCCTCACACTGCTGTCTCTCTAAATTCTCTGCACCTATTGGTCAGAACAAAAGCTGAAACAGACTTTTGAATGAACACTACAGAAGTTAAAGGCTGTCAAACAGCTCATTGCACAGAGCACTGCAGAGTGAGAATATATCCACAGTGTGTTTGTAAAAACTACATTCGGAGAATATAAATAGATGATTCACAGTCCTGCTGCTACTAACATTATACACAGAGGTAAGATTTCACACTTCTCGAGGGACAATACATAACACTGTTATGACACGCCCCCAGTGCACTTGAAGAAGTTACAATCCTGGAATATAAATCCATATATCACAGACCTGCTGATACTAACAACATACACAGAGGTCTGATTACACATCTCTCCTGGGACATTACCCAACACTGTCTGCAGTGAGCACAGCAGTTTGCGGATACTTGGAGAAGCTACAATCCTTAGTAGCAGCAGTCCTGCTGCTACTAACAACATACACAAAGGTGAATTTACATATCTCTCCAGGGACATTACCTAACATGGTCTGCAGAGAACATAGGGCACAGCAGTGAGAGGACCACGTCCCCAGTACACTTGGAGAAGCTACAATCCTGGAATATAAATCTATATATCACAGTCCTGCTGCTACTAACAACATACACAATGGTCTGATTACACATCTCTCCTGGGACATTACCTAACACTGTCTGCAGAGAGAACAGCAGTTTGAGGATACTTGGAGAAGCTATAATCCTGGAATATAAATCCATACTTCACAGTCCTGCTGCTACTAACAACATACACAAAGGTCTAATTACATATCTCTCCAGAGACATTACCTAACATTGTCTGCAGAGAGCACAGGGCACAGCAGTGAGAGGACACATCCCCAGTGCACTTGGAGAACCTACAATCCTGGTGTATAAATCCATATATCACAGTCCTGCTGCTACTAACAACATACATAGAGGTCTGATTACACATCTCTCCAGAGACAATACATAACACTGGCTGCAGAGAGCACAGCAGTGTGAGGACACACCCCAGTACACTTGGAGAAGCTACAATCCTGGATTATAAATCTACATATCACAGCCCTGCTGTTACTAACAAAGTACACAGAGGTCTAATTACACATCTTTCCAGGGACAATACAGAACACCAGCTGCAGAAAGCACAGAGCACAGCAGTGTGAGGACACACCCCAGTACATTTGGAGAGTTTACAATCGTGGAATATAAATCCTTATATCACAGTCCTGCTGCTACTAACAACATACACAAAGGTCTGATTACACATCTCTCCAGGGACAATACACAACACTGGCTGCAGTCTCTAAGGTGAAAACCCTATGAAGCCTTTTCCACTCTTGTATCTGTATATGAGGTGATGTATAATGATACAGTACAGTCCGTAGACTATTGTGGGATATTCCGCGGCTCTTCTCCTCCTCCGCAGCTCCCGAAATATCTGTATTATTAATATGCTGTGAACCGTGATATGATCTCCCCACAGACGGCAGGACCCCCGTGCCCCCCTGACCTTAGGAATCTCACTTATGACTATTATAACTGTTCCGTCTGGGGTTTACTAAACCTTCCCGACTCTGCTCCCTCCGGGATTGCCACCCCCAGCCCCTAAAAATATCTGGTGGTGTTCCCCCTGCAGGCATCTTTTTATAGGGTCGTCCGGAGTCACATGAACTTTGCTGTGATTTCCCCGGAGAAATCCGACTCCCGGTAATCTAAATGCATGAGCTGCGCAGGATCCTGACGGCGGATTATCAGTCTTCCCTATCACTGCCGACACTGACATCTAACTTCAAGGAGGATAGAAATTTCTTAGCGGAGTCTCCACCGATATCATATCCGCTATTTATCTCCTGAAATTCCAGGCCGGACTCATTGGGGGTCATTTACTAAGGGCCCGATTCGCGTTTTCCAGACTTGTTACCCGAATATTTCCGATTTGCACCGATTTCCCCGGGATTTTGGTGCACGCGATCGGATTGTGGCGCATCGGCGCCGGCATGCACGCGACGGA
Source organism: Engystomops pustulosus (assembly GCA_019512145.1). Lineage (NCBI taxonomy): Eukaryota > Metazoa > Chordata > Amphibia > Anura > Leptodactylidae > Engystomops > Engystomops pustulosus. The sequence goes on from WNYA01001076.1 coordinate 10,045, forward strand.
AATTGGGGGGCGTGGCCGAACGAAAACCCGACGGATTCGGAAAAACCGCCGCATTTAAAACAAAAAAAGTGTCGCGGAGCTTGCACTTACCTTCTCTAGGAATAGGCCGGTGAACTTGAGTGCGTTCCGATGCTCTTCAGCGCAGCAGCGCCACCTGGTGGACGTCGGAGGAACTGCCTTAATGAATCCCGGCCGGACCCAAATCCACCGCAGAGAACGCGCCGCTGGATCGCGAATGGACCGGGTAAGTAAATCTGCCCCATTCTCTTCCTGTTCTATCTGCACATGTGTCAGTGTTCACTGTCATTCTGGAATTCTATTCATCAGTGGTTTAGAAAGACGACAGCATCTTCCAGTACTGCAAGCTGTAAATATGGAAATTCTGCTCCGATGTGGAGTGATCTAGTCATCTAGTACCGGATTTAGAGAGAATCTGATGGAGGTGATAGTCTAATGCGCCCACTCCTGCCCAACGACTCATCCTGAAAGTAGATGTGATGCCTTTTAGATGGGAGTTCCCTCCTTCCCCGCATACGTGGTAATTGCTTGACAAGATGTAGATTGTGATGAGAAACTGATATGGAAATATAAAAAAAAATAAATAAAAAAATTTGATGTGGAAACCATCAGCAAGCTGCCATTGACTGATCTTGATCTTGATTATTTGCCTCTAGTGTGATCAGTCCTGGATATTCATACACAAGGACTCCGCTTACATCATGTTATCAGGTTATTGGACAGAAAATCTATAATACATGCTGATGGTTTCCTTTAAAGAACATTCAATTAGTATTTATTAGGTCTACTGAGGTCAGTGCACACACTCCGGGTAGGTAACTGAAGTATCTCTCAATGCACTGAACCAATGGCATAACTAGGAGAGACAGGGCCCCCTAGCAGGCTACTGCATGGGGCCCCCCTTCCTACTCAAAAATATACATATTAGTATACTCACACATAGAAATACACTCATGTGCATATACACATACATACATACAGTGCCATATGCAACATACTCACATACAGTGTATACAGACACCATATACACATCACAGATACTGCATATATACATCACAGTATATGTTATATACCTATTATGCTGGACATGTGCTGTACAATATAGATATAACGGTGCACATCCTCCATTCTTTATTGTGTCAGGTCGGATGCGGGGGGCCCCTGACATTGTGGGCCCCATAGCGGCTGCTATCGCTGCTACAGCTGTAGTTACGCCCCTGCACTGAACATAAGAGAGTGACCCCAAGATGTATGACTGTTTCCATGTGGCGTTCATATGTAAACCAAAGCTAGAAATCAGAAGACTGTACATCCCTCACTAACATGAGCACGGCCTAAGAATTAATATAAAGCTATAATATGATCTGGCATCAGCAGCTTACTGACTGTTTCCGTGAGACAAAACTAGACAAAACTAAAAATGAGATTGGTGACCCTCTCTGACAAACATTAGTCAAAGGATGAATATGAAACCATAATATGATTGGACATAAGTAGCTTACTGACTGTTTCCATGTGCTCAGTCCTGAGACAAAACTAGAGTTAAGAGTGGAGTCCTCAACATGATGTAAGCAGTCTAAGAAGTACATCCATAATATGAACCTGGCATAAGCAACTTGCTGACAGTTTCCAGGAAGTTCTTAGACCAGAAATAAAGCTCGAAATCAGACTGGAGCCCCTTCCTCACAATCAGGGTGTGAACAGAGTCTAAGGCTACATTCACACTGCGTATGGGGGACGTATATACGGCCGATATACGTCCCCCATAGACGGAAATGGGCGCACGGCGCCTACGGGAGCGGTACACGGGCGCACGTACCCTCGTACAAGTAGACTTGTCCTATCTTTATCCTAGTACGGCGCCGTGCCCCATACATCCCTATGGGGAGGGGCGGGGGTGAGCTGCGCTCACCTCCTCCTCCTCTCCTGTGCACTGCCGTTGCCCGCTACCGTACGGTCAACGGGGCGGGCAACGGCATGTGTGAATATAGCCTAAGAAAGAATAAAGAAAAACTAATATCATCTGGAACGGGCAGCTTACTGACTGTTTCCATGTACTGCTGAGATCTATGACAAAGCCAGAGATGAGATTGAGGCCCTTTCTCACACACGTAATGTGAGAATAGTACAGGCAGTCTCGGGTTATGTACAAGATAGGTTCCATAGGTTTGTTCTTAAGTTGAATTTGTATGTAATCGCAATATATATTTTACAATTGTAGCTCCAGACAAAATTTTCTTTTGCCCCAGTGACAATTGGATTTTCAAATTTTTTTGCTGTAATGGGACCAAGATTATGAATAAAGTTATTACAGACACTTTACAGCTGATCATTGCAGTATGGGTATAGTAAATCCAGAGGTCACCAGAGGTCACAGTGGGTAGGGGGGGGTCCGTCTGTAACTAGGGGTCGTGTGTAAGTAAGTGTGTGTCCTTAAGTACGGGACCCCCTGTATAAAATGGATCTAAATTCTAATAATAACATCAGCTGCTTGCTGACAGTTTCCAGCACTTTACTTTGACGTTATAATAGGAAAGTAACCTATGTGTTGTCACGTTTGCATTATTCTACAATTTATAGAGGTGTGATATCGGCCATGTGGGGAAGGGGGTGATGGCACCAGATGGACCCCATGTGGGTAGGGAGCAGGGGATTGGACATTTTGATAATCCCGTTGGTGGACTATACCCTATGTCATGGGGGGTAAGAGGCAGAAAAGTATCAGGTCTTCTTCCCTCTGGAGGAGAGCTGATTTGCATTTTTACCCATGATGCATTGCCTTAAAGCTGAATCTCCCCAAGTCATATAAGGGCAATACAAACATGATACAAGGGAGGCACATGAATGGTATAACCCGTCTCTTATCTCTGGTGGGAGGATGGGGTTAACATTTCACACTTTAGAAATAAAACACACGGGAACGCTCTCCGGTTCGCGTTTACGACATCAAAGTCAACAAACTGGGTTATCGGCAGTGACCTAAAAAGTGCTCACAAAAACATCAGCGGGGGATTCTACACAAACTGGCTCATCTACCCAATTGTTGTCCCTAACAACCAACCCCAGCTCTGCTTTCACTGTACAAGAACTTATGATAAATAAATCTGAGTCTGATTGGTCACTACAGCCGCAAGGCCCAAAATGCTGTATTATAGGGAGAAAGATTGAAAGGTTGTTTCCTGAATATCTGCAACAAGGGAAAGCTACAGGATAAGTAATGTCATGTATGTACACAGTGGAATGCTCCCACAGCAGGATAGTGAGTGCAGCTCCTGCAGGATAATCAGGATGTTAACTGAAGGATCAGTACAGGTAAGGTAATGTCATGTATGTACACAGTGACTGCACCAAGCAGAGATAGTGAGTGCAGTTGGGGTATAATACAGGATGGTAACTCAGGTCAGTACAGGATAAGTAATGTCAGTATGTACACAGTGACTGCACCAGCAGCAGTATAGTGAGTGGTGCTTGGAGTAAATACAGGATGTAACTCAGGGTCAGTACAGGATTAGTAATGTCATGTAGTACACCGTGACGGACCAGAAGCAGAATAGTGAGTGCAGCTCTGGGGTATAATACAGGATGTAACTCAGGATCAGTACAGGATAAGTAGTTCATGGATGTACACAGTGACTGCACCAGCAGCAGAATAGTGAGTGCAGCTCTGGAGTATAATACAGAGGTAACTCAGGAAGTACAGGATAAGTAATGTCATGTATGTACACAGTGACTGCACCAGCAGAATAGTGAGTGCAGCTTGGGTATAAACAGGATTGAACTCAGGATCAGTACAGGATAAGTAATGTCATGTATGTAAACAGTGACTGCACCAGCTAGCAGAATAGTGAGTGGCAGGTCTGGAGTATATACAGGATGTAACTCAGGATCAGTACAGGATAAATAATGTCATGTATGTACACAGTGACTGCACCAGCAGCAGAACGGTGAGTGCAGCTCTGGGGTAAAATACAGGATGAACTCAGGATAGTACAGGATAAGTAATGTCATGTATGTACACAGTGACTGCACCAGCCGAGAATCAGTGAGTGAGCTCTGAGTATAATACAGGAGTAACTCGGATCAGTACAGGATAAGTAATGTCAGTATGTACACAGTGATGCACCGCAGCAGAATAGTGAGTGCAGCTCTGGGGTATAATACAGGATGTAACTCAGGATCAGTACAGGATAAGTAATGTCATGTATGTACACAGTGACTGCAACCAGCAGCAGATAGTGAGTGCAGCTCTGGAGTATAATACAGGATGTAACTCAGGATCAGTACAGGATAAGTAAGTAATTCATGTATGGATACATCACGGACTGCACCAGCAGCAGATAGTGGGCACAGCTCTGGAGTATAATACAGGATGTAACTAAGGATCAGTAAGGATAAGAAGATGCATGTATGTACACAGTGACTGCACCAGCAGCAGAATAGTGAGTGCAGTCTGGAGATTAATACAAGGTGTAACTCAGGGTTCGTACAGGATAAAGTAATGTCATGTATGTACACAGTGACTGCCACCAGGCAGAAGAATGGTGAGTGCACAGCTCTGGGGTATAAAGGATGTAACTCAGGATCAGACAGGATAAGTAATGTCATGTATGTCACAGTGACTGCACCAGCAGCAGAATATGAGCTGCAGCTCTGAGAGTATAAATACAGGATGTAACTCAGGGTCAGTACAGGATAAGTAATGTCATATATGTACACAGTGAGTGCACCAGCAGCAGAATAGTGAGTGCAGCTCTGGAGTATAATACAGGATGTAACATGGGATTGGTACAGATAAATAAGCTACAAGAAGGTATAATATTACAATACAAGTTGGCCAACATTTATAATTTAGAAACTCCTTTTATAGCAAAATTTTTGTTTTAAACTACAATTTTCTGAAAATCTAATTTGCTGCCCTTGGGGCGACAATCTCCGTATGTAACACTATGTACAGATAATAGCTCCTTGTGCTGATGTCCCCTGCACTTAGCCTTGTCACAGGCATTCAATAATACTGTCATACACCAACCTGCCCCTGTGTGATATTATACACAGCAGTGAGGGCCGGGACACCACTGACCGCTGATCAATAGGAGAACAATCACAAGTGACAAGACTTACACAGCGGTCAATAAAGTCACTTCCATTCCGACAAAGTGCTGACAATAAGATGATATTACTCAGCATTGTCACACTGACACCCAGGAGGAACCCAATGACACAGCCCACATCCACTTTAATAAACAAGATTTCTTCATGATCCACTTGAATATATTTAATCCCTAGAGCTGTTTGTCTGATACACCAAGGCACAGTTCTAAAAAAAAAAGCTGCATAAAATTGCTTTCAAATACTGCCCCTATGTAAAAGAATCAACTACTAAATACTCCATACGTAAAGAATACATATACGCCCCTATGTACAGCGAATATACTACTATAATACTGCCCCCTATGTACAGGAATAGTAACTACATATAATACGCCCCCTATGTACAGGAAATAATACTATAATTAACTCCCCCCATGTACAAGAATATAACTACTAATCATCTGCCCCTATGTACAAGTAAACTACTATAACCTATTAAATATAACTACATCTGGCTCCCCTATGTTCAAAACGCTTAAATATTTATGTACTAAATATCACTACTATTTGCCCCCCATGTACAGAATATAACTACTATATACTGCCCCCTATGTTACAATAATATAACTACTATAATACTGCCCCTATACAAGAATATAACTAATAAAACCACTGTCACTATGTACAAGAAATAAATACTATAATTACTGCCCCTATGGACAGAATATAACTACTTAATACTGCCCCCTAGGTACAGGAAATACTACTCTAATACGCCTCTATGTACGGAATATAAATACTATAATACGCCCCATGTACAAGATATAACTACTATAACACTGCCCCCTATGTACAGGAATATAACTACTCTATGCGGACCCCCTATGTACAGGAAGTATAACACTATAATACTGCCCCCTATGTTACAGGAATATAATTACTATAATACTGCCCCTATGTACAAGAATTAAACTACTAGATACTGCCCCCTATGTACAGGAATATTAACTACTATAATACTGCACCTAGGACAAGATATAATACTATTACTACTGCCCCTATGTAAAGAATAACTGCTATAATACTGCCCCCGATGTACAGGAATATAAATACTATAATATGCCCTAGTACAAGAATATAACTTACTCTCAATACTGCCCCTTGAACAAGAATATAACACATAATACTACCTATGTACACGTATATAACTACTATAATACTCTCCCTATGTACAAGGAATATAAATACTATAATACTGCCCAAATGTAAAGGAATTATAACTACTATAATACTGCCCCCTATGTACCGGAATATAATACTAGAATTCTTCCCCCTATGTACAAGAATATAACTACTATAATACTGCCCCCTATGTACAAGAATATAACTCCTTAATAAATTCCTGCCCCGATGTACAAGAATATAACTACTAATATGCCCCCTATGTTCAGGAATAGAACACTACTATAATATGCCCTATGTACAGGAATAACTACTATAAATACTGCCCCCGAGAAAGAAAGAAGAGAAAGAAGAGTCTCCCCTCCGCCCTGCTACCCAGGAAGCGACAAGAGGGAAAATGCAGAGAGAAGGCGAGCAGAAGCCGCACGAAAGTAGGTGAAACAGTAAGAGAAAGAAGAGAACGATAGGACAACACTAAGCCAGCTGGGGAAAAATGAAAGCTGGAAAGAAGTAGGAAAGAATGGAAAAGACAGGGAAATGGAACGTCAGAGATAAAGGAACTGAGAAGAAGAGTAAAACCAGTACGGAGAAAGTCGAAAGATGCAACAGACCTTTTCCTCTCCTCACCTATCCCCCCTCCTCCCCAATTTCTTACCTTTCTTTCCCACTTCCTCTTCCACTATAATACTGCCCCCTATGTACAGGAAGATAAACTACTTATACTGCCCCATATGATTACAAGACATATAACAGCTCTATAATTACTGCGTTCCTATGTACAAGAATATAACTACTATAATACTGCCATCCAGACAGAATATAACTACTATACTACTGCCCCCTAGTACAAGAATAAACTACTATAATACTGCCCCCCTATGTACAAGAATAAATACTATACTACTGCCCCCTATGTACAAGAAATACATTACTATAATACTGCCCCCTATTGTAGAGGAATATAACTTTACTATAATACTGCCCCCTATGTACAAGAAATAAACTACTATAACACTGTTCCTATGTACAGGAATATAAACTACTATACGCTGCCCCCCCCATATGTACAGAATATAACTACTATAATACTGCCCCCTATGCAGGAATATAATACTATAATACCTGCCCCTATGTACAAGAATATAACTACTATAATATGGCCCCCTATGTACAGGAAATAACTACTATAATACTGCCCCCTATGTAACAAGAATATAAACTACTATAATACTGCCCCTATGTACAAGACTATAACTGCTATAATGCGCCCCCCTATGTACGGAATATAACCTACTATAATACTGCCCCCTATGTACAAGAATAGAACTACTATAATACTGCCCCCGATGAACAAGGAATATAATACTGATAAACTACACCCATATGTTACAGGATAGAACTACTCTAAACTCTCCCTATGTACAAGATATAAACTACGAGCAACTTGCTGACAGTTTCCAGGAAGTTCTTAGACCAGAAATAAAGCCCGAAATCACAATCCTTCCTCACAATCAGGGTGTGAACAGAGTCTAAGGCTACATTCCCACTGCCGTATGGGGGACGTATATACGGCCGATATACGTCCCCCATAGACGGAAATGGGCGCACGGCGCCCTACGGGAGCGGTACGGTGCCGCACATGACTTGTCCTATCTTTATCCGTAGTACGGCGCCGTGCCCCATACATCCCTATGGGGAGGGGTGGGGTGAGCTGCGCTCACCTCCTCCTCCTCTCCCCGTGCACTGCCGTTGCCTGCTACGGTACGGTACGGGCGGGCAACGGCAGTGGCAACTTGCTGACAGTTTCCAGGAAGTTCTTAGACCAGAAATAAAGCTCGAAATCAGACTGGAGCCCCTTCCTCACAATCAGGGTGTGAACAGAGTCTAAGGCTACATTCACACTGCCGTATGGGGGACGTATATACGGCCGATATACGTCCCCCATAGACGGAAATGGGCGCACGGCGCCCTACGGGAGCGGTACACGTGGCGCACCGTACCGCTTCGTACCCTGGAAAAAGATAGGACTTGTCCTATCTTTATCCATAGTACGGCGCCGTGCCCCATACATCCCTATGGGGAGGGGCGGGGGTGAGCTGCGCTCACCTCCTCCTCCTCTCCCTGTGCACTGCCGTTGCCCGCTACGGTACGGTACGGGCGGGCAACGGCAGTGTGAATATAGCCTAAGAAAGAATAAAGAAAACTTAATATCATCTGGAACGGGCAGCTTACTGACTGTTTCCATGTACTGCTGAGATCTATGACAAAGCCAGAGATGAGATTGAGGCCCTTTCTCACACACGTAATGTGAGAATAGTACAGGCAGTCCCCGGGTTATGTACAAGATAGGTTCCATAGGTTTGTTCTTAAGTTGAATTTGTATGTAAGTCGCAACTATATATTTTACAATTGTAGCTCCAGACAAAATTTTCTTTTGCCCCAGTGACAATTGGATTTTCAAAATTTTTTGCTGTAATGGGACCAAGGATTATGAATAAATCTTCATTACAGACACTTTACAGCTGATCATTGCAGTCTGGGAATATAGTAACATCCAGACGTCACCAGAGGTCACAGTGGGTAGGGTGGGGGTCCGCCTGTAACTAGGGGTCGTGTGTAAGTGGGTGTGTCCTTAAGTACGGGACCCACTGTATAAAAATGGATCTAAATTCATAATATGATCCAACATCAGCTGCTTGCTGACAGTTTCCAGCACTTTACTTTGACGTTATAATAGGAAAGTAACCTATGTGTTGTTCACGTTTGCATTAGTTCTGACAATTTATAGAGGTGTGATATCGGCCATGTCGGGGAAGGGGGTGATGGCACCAGATGGACCCCATGTGAGGTAGGGAGCAGGGGATTGGACATTTTGATAATCCCGTTGGGTGACTATAACCTCTGTCATGGGGGGTAAGAGGCAGAAAAGGTATCAGGTCTTCTTCCCTCTGGAGGAGAGCTGATTTGCATTTATTACCCATGATGCATTGCCTTAAAGCTGAATCTCCCCAAGTCATATAAGGGCAATACAAACATGATACAAAGGGAGGCACATGACTGGTATCAACCCGTCTCTTATCTCTGGTGGGAAGGATGGGGTTAACATTTCACACTTTAGAAATACACACGGGACCCATCTCCGGTTCGCGTTACGACATCAGTCAACAAACTGGGTTATCGGCAGTGACCTAAAAAGTGCTCACACAACAACATCAGCGGGGGATTCTCCACAACTAGGCCTCATCTACCCAATCTGTTGTCCCTAACAACCAACCACAGCTCAGCTTTCACTTGTACAAAGCCTTATGATAAATAAAATCTGAGCTCTGATTGGTCACTACAGCCAACAAGGCCCAAAATGCTGTTATTATAGGGAGGAAAGATTGAAAGGTTGTTCCTGAATATCTGACAACAAAGGAAAGCTACAGGATAAGTAATGTCATGTATGTACACAGTGGGGGTCATTTACTAAGGGCCCGATTCGCGGTTTCCCGACGTGTTACCCGAATATTTCCGATTTGCGCCAATTGTACCTGAATTGCCCCGGGATTTTGGCGCACGCGATCGGATTGTGGCGCATCGGCGCCGGCATGCACGCGACGGAAATCGGGGGGGGCGTGGCCGAACGAAAACCCGACGGATTCGGAAAAACCGCCGCATTTAAAAAAAAAAATTGCTGTCTCGCGAAAATTTCCTCGCCTTCATCCAGGATAGTGCCGCGTTGTATTTCAAAGGCACTTCCAGCGGAACCTTCAGCGCAGGCCAGCGCCGCACCTGTGTAACGGCTAAGTAAAAGTGACGAGTAAACTACCATCATAAATCCCGGCCGGACCCGATATCCGTGCAGAGAACGCGCCGCTGGATTATCGGAATGGGCCAGTGCAAATAAATAATTTGCCCCTAGTGACTGCACCCAGGAAGCAGAATTAGTGATGGCAGGCTCTGGAGTATTAATACGGATGTAACTCAGGATCACTACAGGATAAAGTTAATCAGTTGTACACAGTGCGCAACCAAGAAAGACAGCAATAGGAGATGCGCTCTGAGTATAATGACAGATTGTAACTCAGGATCATACAGGATAAGTAATTGTTCATGTCTGTACACAGTGACGAGACATGAAAGCAGAATTAGTGAGTGCAGTCTGAGTATATTACTACGGATGTAACTCAGATCGTACACGGAATAAGTATGTCATGTATGTAACACAGTGACTGCACCAGCAGCAGAATAGTGAGTGCAGCCTCGGAGTATAATACACGGATGTACTCAGGATCATATACATGATAAGTTAATGTCATTTCTGTAACACAGTGACTGCTCCGGCACCAAAAAGAAAAGTGAGTGGCAGGCTCTGGAGGATATAATAGCCGGATGTAACTCAGGATCAGTACAGGATAAGTATGTCATAATCTGTACACAGTTGACTGCACCAGCAGCGAAATAGTGAGTGCAGCTTTGGGGTATAATACAGGATTAACTTCAGGAAATCAGAGAAAAGGATAAAAGTAATGTACACGTATGTACACACAGTGACGCCACCAGCACAGATAAGGTGAACTGCAGGCTCTGGGAGAATATAATACAGGATGTAACCAGGATCAGTATCACTGGCAATAAGTACTGTCATGTATGTACCAGTGACTGCCCAGCACAGCGAGAAAATAGTGAGAGTGCAGGCTCTGGGGTAGATATATAACAGGTATGTAACTCAGGTCAGTACAGGATAAGTAATGTCATGTTGTACACAGTGACTCAACCAGCAGCAGAAAATAATGAGTTACAAGCTCTGGAGTATAATACAGGATGAACTCAGGATCAGTACAGATAAGAAATATATCATGTAATGATCCACAGTGACTGCCCCAGCAGCAGAATATGGAGGCACAGCTCTGGAGTTATATAATTACAGGATGTCAACTCAAGGATCAGTACGGACTAAGAATACTGACAGTATGTACACAGTGACACGTGCACAACAGCAGCAGGAATAGTGAGCGGTGCAGTCTGGAGTTATACGACCAGGAGCTTGTAACTCCGGATCAGTACATGGATAAGTAATTGTCATTTGTATGTACACAGTGACTGCCAGCCACAGCAGCAGAAAATAGTGAACGCAGCTTTCTGGAAGTATTAATAGGATTGTAACGTCCGAGATCAGTACAGGAATAAGTATTGTCTGGATGTACATAACGTGACTGCACCAGGCAGACGAATAGTGGTGCAGTCTGGGGTAGTAATTACCGATGATGTAAGCTCAGGATCAGTACAGGATAAAATTAATGGTCATGTAATGTACGACAGTAGACTTCAACCAGCAGCAGAATAGTGAACGCAGGCTCTTGGAGTATAATACAGATGTAACATGGGATTGACAGATAATAAGCTACAAGAAAGGTAATAATATTACAATACAAATTGGCCACCATTAAATTTAGAAAACTGCCTTTATAGCCAAAATTTGTGTTGTTTTTGTAAACTACATTTTCTTTGAAATCTAATTTGCTTGCCTTGGGCGACAATCTCCGTTGTACACTATGGTACAGATAATAGCTCTCTTGTGCTGATGTCCCCTGCACTTAGGCCTGTCAAGCATTCAATAAATTGTCATAAAACACCTGCCCCTGTGTGTTTTTACACAAGCAGTGAGGGGCCGGGAGCACCCCACTGACCGCTGATACAATAGAGAACAATCACCAATGCAAGACTTTTACACAGCGGGTCAATAAAGTCAACTCCCTTCCGACAAAGGTTGCTGACAATAAAGTTGAATTACTCAGCATTGTCACACTGACACCCGACGGGGAACCCAAAAATGGACACAGCCACCATCCACTTTAAAATAAACAACGATTTCCTTCATTGCTATCACTTGGAATATATTTAACACTGAGGACGTGTATCGGGTGACTACACCCAAGGCACAGTTTTCTAAAAAAAAAAAAAGCTGCAATAAAAAATTGGCTTTCCAATACTGCCCTATGTAAAAGAAATAACTACTAAATAAATACTGCCCCCTATGTACAAGAATTAAAAACTACTATAATACTGCCCCCTTGTAACAGGAATATAACTACATATAATAACTGGCCCCTATGTACAGAATATAACCTACTATTATAACTGCCCCCCTTGTACAAGAATTATAAACTACTATCATAACTGCCCCTATGTAACAAGAATATACAACTACTATAATACTCGGCCCCCTATGTACAAGAATATAACTCTATTAAATCCTGCTCCCCTATGTACAGGGTATAACTGCTATAAACTTCCCCTATGTACCAAAAATAACTACTATAATATTGCCCCCTATGTACAGGAATATATAATACTATACTACTGCCCCCTATGTACAAGAATTAGAACAAACTTACTTATAATGCCAAACCATGAAACGAAGGTATTCCACACTCAACTCTTCTTTAAAAAAAATATTTGAATTTTTATTTAAGTAAAATATTTAAAATGGCAAGGTACTCCTGGCATATCAGCCAAAAAAAAGAAAAGATTAACCGCTGTTTCGGTGCTAGTGTGGCTTGTTCCTTATTCATGATCTAAAAAATCATTGTATCCCCATCTTTTAAAAAAGGGAGGAGGAAAAAGACCAGTGGAATTGGCTTGTAAATCAGTTAAACACCTTCTACGGCAGGCAGAGTATACATTCATGACAAAAAAAATGCTATTTCATCAACACATAACAGGATAAACATTCAGACATAATTTACTTTGTGTACAACCTCTATTAATGCAACCAATGAACAACATATATAACGTATATATGTTTTCATGGGTTTGCAGTATATATAGCAGGTTTGTACACAAAGTAAAATTAATAGTCTGAATGTTTATTGTATAGTTGATGACATAGCATGTTTTGTCATGAAGTATCTCTGCTGCCGTTATTATACCGGCAGTAAACTCGACCTGACGTGAACTGATTAAGCCAAATCAATCACCTGGGTCTTTTCCTCCTCATAAAAAAGTGATTTCACAAGTTTGTACAAGTCCCAAAATGGTACCAATGAAAACATCAGCTCAACCCACGAAAAATGACACCTTACACAGCTCTGTACATTGAAGTATGAAAAAGTAATTTTTTTTTTTTACAAAAGGTTTTATGTTTTACTGTGTGTTGTACCATTTTGTGTCGCTATAGCAGAGCTCTATGTACAAGAATATAACTACTATAATACTGCGCCCCCTATGTAACAGGAATTATACTACTAATCTGCCCTTGTACAAGATATATCCTATAATACTGCCCCCCTATGTACAAAATTAAACTTACTTATAATACTGCCCCCTATGTACAAGGCTATAACCTACTATAATACTGCCCCCTATGTACAAGAATATAAACACATAATACTGTCCCTATGTACAGGATATAACTGCTATAATACTGCCCCCCTATGACAAGAATATAACTCCTATAATACTTGCCCCTATGTACAGGGAATATAACTACTTATAATACTGCCCCTATTGTACAGGAAATAACTACTATAAGCACAATTGATGAACTAACGAAGTATTCCCGCACTCCAGAATCTTCTTTATTAAAAAATATTTGCAATTTTATTTAGTTAATATTTAAAATGCAAGGGTCACATCCGGCATCTCATCCAAAAAAAAAGAAAAAGATATCACGGCGTTTCGGTCTAGGGTGTGCTTGTGTCTTATTCATGATCTAAAAAAACACATCTTGTGATCTCCATTCTTAAAAAAGAGAGGAGAAAAGAGACCAGTGAATTGGCTTGAATCAGTTAACCCTTACATCTACGGCAGCAGATACATTCCTGCAAAACATGCTGTTCATCAAACTATAAGATAAAACATTCAATACATAATTTACTTGTGTACAAACCTGCCTATATGCAACCCATGTAAACTATTAACGTATATATTTTTCTTCTGTGGTTGCAGTATAGCGGTTTAGTAGCCAAGTATGTTGAATGTTTATCTATATTCATAATTGTCTGAGTTTACTTAATTGATACTGACAGTTTTGTGCATGAATGTATCTCTGCTGCCGTTATTAAGGGTTTTTAACTGATTACAAGCCACAATCAACCTGGTCTTTTTCCTCCTCCATAAAAAGTGATCAAAAGTTTGTACAGTCCCCAAAATGGTACCAATGAAAACATCAGCTCAACCCACGAAAAATGACACCTTACCCCAGCTCGGTGTACATGAAGTTGAAAAGTAATTTTGTTTTTTTTACAAAAAAGTTTTATTGTTTTTAATCTAACCGATTATTAACACACATGAACAAAAATATATAAAATTTTAAGTATCCTGAAAGTTACCGACCTAAAGAATAAGAGCGAGAAGTATCTTTTGTAGCTCCGGCGTAAAAAAAACAAGAACCCACATGAAATGTTTGCAAATAAGTTCTTTTTTAATCAATTTTCCTATTGGATTTTTTTCGACTTCCCACTCCACATTTATTTTTTTTCATGGACAAAACCAAACCCAGAAGTACGTTAGATAAAAAAAAAAAAAACAAAAAAAAAAAAAAACATAGAACAAAAAAAAAAAAAAAAAAAAAAAAAAAAAAAAAAAAACATAAAAAAAAAAAAAAAAAAAAAAAAAAAAACAAAACTAAAAAAAAAAATAAAAAAAAAAAAAAAAACCCCAAAAAAAAAAAAAAAAAAAAAAAAAACAAAAAAAAAAAAAAAAAAAAAAAAAAAAGATAGATTTTTGAAAGTGGTAAGTGGAAAAAATGGAAAGCACACAACATAAAAAAAAACGGGCGTGTTGGTGTTATTCAGGGGTTAATTTATTTTTTTCATAATTTTTATTTTCAGGCCTGTGGATTATTGAAAGGAAAAAACATTTGAACCTGCGCACATCAGAGTCATAGAAAGTGTTTATATAAGGTTTTTTTTGGTAAAACTATTTTTACATTTTTTTTGAAAGCCACTTTTGAATATAGTGGGCTTGGATATGATGGCGAGATGATGTCAGCCAGATCTTTTATTAAATACGGGACTTTTTCATACAAAAATCTCCCTAAAATTTTTCCTACAAACTGACTCTAGGTCCTTATAATTATGCGTTTCCTAACATCTCAGGACAGAAGTTTAGGCATCTTTCCAACACTTGCCGTTGTAGAGCAGCGTCAGAGTCCGATCGGATATGATCATGTGTTGGTCATTGGAAACATAACTGACCATTTTCATCAAGATGCAATCAGTTTTTTCAGTCAGAGTTTTCAGTTCAGTTTTTCAACAGCGCGTTTTCAATTGGCCTTTTACGTCGGAATAACCGCGTGTGAAAACGCAGAGTATTTGGAAGGGTTTCACTTAACTGAAAGATTTGCCATATTTAATCCAATATTAGGGGGCCCAAATTGTAAGGCAGCGCAGAGAGAAACTACAAGAAAATGTTTTCCTAATGAATGGATTTCTACCCCTACTATTTCCACTTGATGTTCTGGAGTCCGTTTTTATGTTTACTGTGTGTTTGGAACCATTTTTGTTGCGCTTATAAACAGTGACGCTTTTTTGGTGGTTGAACAAAAGACTTGATCCCATAAGCTTATTTAGAACTGATATATTATACATAGTATATGGTCAATGGGTCCCCTATACCCATTTGTGTGCATTGAGGCCTAAGTTACACCTCAGCATGCCTGTGGTTGCTATGGGTACGAGGGCCTACTTCTTTTCACGGGCAGATTGTGTGATTCCAAGCAAATGTTCTGACAATCTGTAAATAGTCAGGATCTGAATCAAACTGAATTAAATCTCTCATATTATAACCACCAAGATTACAAAAAATGGAGCAGTGACCTGAGCTATGGTTTGTTTGGCACTATATACAACCAAGGGGGGGATAAAATGGAAGCTAATCTACTAAAAGAATTTTCCTTAGAATTTTTCTCACTTATTTTATATAATATTATTTGTAGGTAAACTTAATTGTAGGTCCTTGTTATTTTACACAAATTTTACAAATTTGAGTTTGATAGATGTCCCATAGGACCAAAGCGCTCCTTTTGCTGCATAGTGGCGCTCTCCATACTGTCCCTGTATAGGTCACACGCCTTATCATTAGCTTCTCATTGCACACAGCATCCCAAACTCATTTTTGAAGTAAACATGTACAAACAAAATATGTGTTGCTATGGGCCTGGCCCTGCAGGAGAGATTAGGATTTGAGGCCTAAAACTCGCCTCATCTATGTCACAGAAACACAACTATGGGAGCAATGGTTGTCACGTGTTTGAGGAAAGAGAGTAAGATATATTCAGGTTCCTCTTGTCATAGTCCACAATATTAGGCACCATAAAGGGGACCCTTAATTTCTAATGAGGTACCTGATTGAGACGAAAGCCTGTCTAATACTAATTCCCCTCACTGAAGTCCATCAGAAGCTAAAAAAATGGCCAATAAACTAAAATCAATTATGTTTTATGTGTGTAATAGTCTTGCAAAGAAATATGCCTCTTGAAAAAATTAGTTCAGAAAATCATTAATCCCCCGCATAGATATGAATCAACAAAGCATGGCCAGCCCAATACATATACAGGGAAGGAAGGAATTGGGGTCTCTTTAAACTGAGGACTGATTCACAATGATATACAGCAATATCTGAGGCCACCTACATGGCGTCTCTTTGTGCACTTATACACACTTGATTATGTGGTCACGTAATAGGAGTTAAACTCCAAGTCACCCCAACCCAGTCAAACAAGAAACAAGAAAGAAGAAAAACAGGGGCCCTCTATTATATTAATGTTCATTGGTGGTATGAGCACTTTTGTTTACCCAGGGCCCATGGACCAGGGTTTGCAATAACAATGGTTCTCACCCTTTTTAACTTAAGGGGTGTCTATTCAGTAATTTAACCTATAACGGTTTGGTTATATGTAATTTTAGGGTATGTATAAAATATGTTTATGATTGCTAGGGGGGCTTCGTAGGTCTATTCTATACGGCAGTATGGTTTCTGTATAAGAGTTTTGGGAGAAGTACCTATGGGATATAGTACGAATATCCAACAGGTAAACTACGTACATTACCTTCATGTAAACTGACATGCTGAGAGAGACAACAGGAAACAGACACACATCATGAGTAACTATACTTCCTATATGCTACAATATTGGGACCCATGAAACTTTAGTGCCTATAGTAAACTATAATAGGACACATAAAAGGTAAAAGTTTACACTATGAGAGATAAATCTGTATGTAAATTAATTGACTACATGGTCTCAAATTTTGATATATTCTAGAATTATAGAATTCATATGATATATACAACACTCAGTAGGTTCCCCAAAAATAATTATGGATATTAGTAGAATCGCACATAAGTAGATAACCAATCAATAAGCTTACCCCTAGTAAATTTACGGATTTTCGCAAGTCAATACCCTTTAGGTAGAAACCTATCAGTTACTCCTCAAAGAAAGTAAGTACAATGGGGCCACATTATACACTTGTTTTTTCTTTTGGTATTTTTTGAGCCTTTTTTCGTTAGGGGCGCACCGTCTTTTTGCGCCATTTTTTGCATTTTTTTTGTTTATTATTTAATAACGTCCAAAAAAATTAGCCACGCAGCAAAATAACACCTTTCCCTCATCTAGCGTCAATTCCAGATGTTTTGCTGCGCCTATGATATTCCACGTGTCGACTTTTGCATTTAGGCGCAAAAACGGGCTGACACAAAAACACCCCAGCCCGAAGGTGGCGTTATCTGGAAAGAAGAAAGCACTGAGCCCACTTTGCAGAAAGCTGTCATTTCTAAGCGCAAGCTCAGCAGGACACTGGAACACATAATAGATACTTACAGACACATTAGAACTATCAATAGATACATTAGATACTTACAGACAGTAGCTGGCAGGACTACTAATTACAGTTAATCACCCTTCTATTTACAAAATATTCTTCTGCAAACCCGGAGGTCGGAGAGCAAAGGAAGAAAGGAGTAAGTTTTGCCACAAAAGTTTGCAGAGTAAGCTTGCAGATACTACAAACAAGTTCTCTCATGTAATCTGCACAGATCACCCGTGTTGCTTGAGGGGGAGGATGATTGTGCAGAATGAACAAGGGTGCAAGCAGAGACCAGCCACTGGGGGGATCCCCTCCAGGAGAAAGCCCCTGCTGAGGAGGTCACTGGGTGGCAGGGTTTTTGTCACACACTGGGTTGCGTGAGGAGGGTCACTGGGTGGAGGGTTTTTCTGTCACACACCTGGTGACTGCTGTGAGTGTTATCTCCATTCTGGGCTTGAAGGTGGAGAAAGGGAAAGTAAGCAGGAGAGAGCTTTTTGTAGGCAGGATCACATGGTAAAGTGCCCCGCTAACATTGGCGCCTTCTCTCTCCCCAAGGCTCTTACTAACCCTTGGCCTTAAAACTGTCGGCCTAAACTTTTAAACGTTTAGGGAAGTAAAGTTGATTAATTAAAGAGGCCGAATAAAAGAAAAAACAGAAAATACTTATCAAAGTTGGTTAGCTTGTGGATAGTTCTGGCCAACCAAAAACAGTGCCCCGAACTGAGGCGGCAAACTACCTACACTTAGGCGCACAAAAAGGATAATAAAGATGTGGCCCAATGTTAGT
Organism: Engystomops pustulosus; assembly: GCA_019512145.1. NCBI lineage: Eukaryota > Metazoa > Chordata > Amphibia > Anura > Leptodactylidae > Engystomops > Engystomops pustulosus. The sequence goes on from WNYA01001076.1 coordinate 28,918, forward strand.
TAGATACCCCCCAGAGGTCAATAACAAATACTACCCGTATTTAAAAAAATATATTGTGGGATTCTCCCTTGGTAGGACCACAGTATCAATAGGTTTCTCTACAGGAAATTACTACGAATGTACACAATTACCTCATATGCAATCAATATTGTTAAAATCCAATATGTAATACCCTGAAAATTGAACTACAATACTCATGATGAGAGAACCTATATTACACTATACATAAACTTGATAGTCATGGGTCTGTGTCCAATAGATGGAATTTAGTCATAGGAGAGTTATATTTAAACTATAGAAATGTTGATAAATAATCCCAAAGTAAATCCAAACTATACAATAAAAACACAGAAGTAGGTCACCAATGAGGGGTCCAGCACCCAAGGTAAAAGAAAGAGGCGCCACCTATAAATACATCAGTACTGCATACCCACCATATAGGGCCTTTATGTGCGCAGGAGTGGGACATTACAGCAGACCTGATCGTCCCAAAAAAATGAATTAAAATACATTTTAAATATAAAATACAAACCTATCAGTCCCTATAAAGCGGGAAACACACAGGAATCTTTTAGAATGAGGTCAGGAGGGAAGCACTATGTGTTCACTTATCACGCTTCATATCCCAAAATATATTTTAAAGAAAGAACCAAAAAGTAATAAATAATTTTAAAAAAATTCAAAAAAGTTTCTACAAAATTCTTACGTCGGCATGAGATTATGACATCCTGATTTAAGTGTGTCGGCTCAGACCGCACGACAAGGCCAGTACACTTGCTCCGAGAAAGAAAAACCATAAAAAAGACGCTTTAAAATATAAAGTACACAATGCGACACAGTACAAACTGTACCGTATATTAAAAAAAAAACGAAAGGGAAAGAAAAGAAACTTACAAAAACAAAGTTTGATTTTTGAGGGAGGGTTGGATGTACCGCTTGGGGGGAGTGTGGAGGATAGGCGGGGGAAAGGGCGTGGAGGGGGGAGGAGGTTCATCAACTTGATGCATGATGGCGAACTCGTTGGTTCCCTCTTTGTGTAGTAGGTCGTTGTCACCTGCTCGGGACGCAAGCTTGTTTTGGCTTTTTTCAACCCACAGCGCTCTGCCCTGAGCCTGCACATGGAAGTGGGAATATCTAGACACCGTTTTATGTACAAACTCTGCCGCTCTTACTAGCACACAGTCTATAGACCAACACTCAGGATTCTCTCCGCCTTGCCCATCACCCGCCCCAGGAAGTTGTTTTTTAACACTTGACGCTGTCTTTATAACAATGGCATGAAACTTACTTTGTTTTCAGTTCATCCTGAGCTTGCCTGGTCATAGGACAGAATGCCAAGTTGCATGAGAGACTGACACAGGCATATACTTAATTGGGAAGAAGGTGTGAAGTTGTAGTCCATATTGTCCAGCTCTTTTGACACTACTGAATGGAGGTCACGTGATATTTTTCGTATTTGTTGCCCATCGCATGGCTGTAATATATTAGAGCCAAGGATGATATCATGGTTGCGGGACTATTAGGCGTTTTAGGGTTTTATTTTTATTAAGCATGTATATTATCGTACACATGGATGGATTATGTTGAAGAATTTGGCTGAATGTCATGATCTATTTAATCTATCATCTATCTAGACCATAAAATAAAATCAGCGATTATCTCTTAGTTTTGGGACCCCTGATCATGTGGACCACCGCCATAACCTTTTGTAGAACATTGCAGTTTCTATATATAAAGTAATAAATATTATAGACAAAGCTCATTGTTTGTGGCGCCATCTAGTGCACATGTAGAGAAGGCAGTACATTTTACAGGGTTTGTCCACTTTATGTTTTTGTAATGTGTTGGGGGGCAGGATACTTAGGTTACGGATCCATGCTGCTCATTAACCTTCTATTTAATCTGGTTGTTATGCCTCATCTCCTGGTCATAGGACGGCATTCTCTAACCTACAAGCCCAGGAAAGGACAATAGGGACAGGGATAAAACCGAGGGGAAGGGTGGTAAGAAAGGGAATAATGGGAGAGGAATGGAATGGTAAGGAAAAATGGAGAGGCGGGAAAGAGAAGGGAAGGAGAAAGAAAAGGGAGGTAACAAGGACCAAACAGAAACAGGACGAACAAAGGATTGTAGGAAAGCAAGAGGTATCCTTTAGGGGGGGGCACACAGCGGACAAATTTTTAATTTTTAAGGCAGGACTGACTGATAACAGGCAGGCAGGGATTGCCAAATACAGAGCCGGGGTGGTCAAGGGCAGTACTGTATTTAATATAAGGCAGAAATGGGTGGGGTTTTAGCGCGGGAGGCCCAAGCCTTCTGGGGGGCACATGGTCACCTAAAAATTAACCTGCCAAATTTTATCCTCAAGAAAAGGAACCTTCCCCCATGGAATAATTTCAACATCTTACATAACAAGCCTTTCCAATTCCTTGAGACGCCTGATTCTAGTGAATTTCTAGTACTAGATGAGAGAGTAATGATGGGTCAGTGTTATCTATATAGAGGTCATTGTACAGGGAGGGGAGGAGATAAGCTGTGACATCATCTATTGTCAGTAGTGATGTAATGATGGGTCAGTGTTATCTATATAGAGGCCATTGTACAGGGAGGGGGAGGAGATAAGCTGTGACATCATCTATTGTCAGTAGTGATGTAATGATGGACTACAGGTACTCAGCAACACATAGTATTTCAGGATGTCGTGTAAATACTTCATTCACCTTTATAAAATTGTCTGTTAAAAATAGAACTTTATTTATAACAATACAAATCATGACATTCAGGATCACAAAGCGCACGTAGCGATCCTCGTTATTAGTGAGTGCAATTATTTTGATTCAGTTTCCCAATGATGAATGTTAGTGCTTATTGCTGTTGCATAATCCTCATTGGTCACACTACAAGTCTCAGCAAGCCCTGGCCTCACATCGGCCTCCTATCACTAGTCAGCACACTTATAGCACAGGAGATTGTGACAATCCCCACATCGTCTGATCACTGCAGGAAGCCCCAGCAATCAGGTGTAATCTATGGATAAACCTAAAACTTATAATTATCAAGACATCTGCTTGCTGTCAATGACTGAATGTCAACAGGATCATCCCCAAAGACTAAAAAACAGCCCTGACATACTGCAGTTGCCACACAGATGTGGGTTTGTTACCATGTATCACTATTGCTAAATGAAATCTACCATCAAACTCCACCCTGATAAACCAGGGACATTACTCCTAGATCCAGGCACCGGGACTGTGGTATCTTCTTATATGTGTTGTTCATTGCCTCCTTACATCTAATATCAACTTTTAAAATGATGCTCATGAGCCTGAATGGCTCTGGGGTTGTTAACAGAGCCCTTCCATGCTGCAGCTTCACCGACTGTTACACCGTGTAGAACTTCTCCCTCCCACTGTGTGAGATTACATCAGGCAATGGAAGAGAGAAGTGTTGAGGGAGAAGAGGGGGAGGGATGGACAGTGTAACAGCCTGTGAAGCTACTGGTTTCTGGTTACATTAGCATAATAAATTTGATTATGGAAGGAAGAAGTCCATGGATAACACATATAAGAAGATACCACAGTTCCGGTGCCTGGATCTATGAGTAATGTCCCTGGTTTATCAGGATGGATTGTGATGGTGGATTTCCATTAACCCCCTATGTACAGCAGCACCAGTCTATCTGCGGTCCTGGATATGGGGCTCGTAGCTGTTACCCGCACTAAATCGCAGCACCAACCTGCAGCTGCGATAACAGGACAAGGTTAGGGTGAGATTTCACTCCTGAAAATGCCTTTAAATTGACGGAAATCAGCGATCTCAATAACGGACGACACACAAAGTCTATACGAAAGCAGTAGAATCCCTTTAAGATAAGATCATGTATTGCAGATCACATGGAGAAGAGGCACTCCGGCATCAGAACTTGTGGGTCCAGGCACAGAGAATCGGGATTGTGGGGCGACGCTGCATCAGATCCTCTGGAAAGAAAATACAAGACGTGACCACGATGATGACCACGGGCTCCCATCTGTGCTGTAGGGGGTCAGATGTGATAGCAGAAGCCCGGCTTTCATTACCGTGACTGCTAATATTGCCACATCCTGCAGGGGGCAGCATGACTCAGGATAGTGAACCATCCATGAAGACGTCTGAAGTGTTGCCTTCAGGTCTCACTAACCCCCCCGACTGTGGTAAAATTTGTGTAGAATTTAGAACTTTTAGAAGGAACGTTCCCAGAGCCCCTCCATTGTGTAGCTTTACAGTATGTCACACTATGCAGGAGCACTTCCCCCTCCCACTGTTTGGGATTACATCAGGCAGAGGGCAGGTGCTGAGGGTGCAGGGGAAACGGGAAACAGTGTAACACCCTGTGAAGATAAAGCACAGAGTGAATCTGGTAACACTACCAAAGCCTTTCAGGCTCATTAGCATAATTTTAATGGACAAATACCACAAGGATGAAAGACTGTAAACCAGGCACACTGACATACTGGTGTGTACCTCATGTGGCAGGATCGGTTCTTCTTTAAACTTCCTATGCCCTTGTTTTTAAGCAGAAAAAAGGCTTTAAAAGTATGCAAATGACACCTATGGTGCCTGGAGTTCCTCGGGCTCATTTGCATAATTTTTTAATAAAACCGCAAAAATCGGGGGGCCGTGGCCGGACAAAAAACCGACTGATTCGGAGGAAACCGCTGCATTTTTAAAAAAAAAAAAAAAAAAAGTGTCGCTGGACTCAACGCTTCCTGCACCCAGATAGATAGTTAACTCCCGGCGCTTCGGTGGACTTCAGCCGCAGCAGCAACACCTGGTGGACGTCGGAGGAACTGCCTTAGTGAATCGCCAGAAGACCCGAATCCACCACAGAGAACGCGCCAGAGAACGCTGGATCGTGAATGGACCGGGTAAGTAAATATGCCCCAGTATGTCAGTGTGCTTGCTTTACAGTCCTTCATCCTGGTAGTAGACGTCCTTGATAGGAAAGAGACCATGGATCACAAATATAATAAGATACCACAGTCCCGGAGCCTGGATCTATGAGGACATGTCAGTGGTTTATCAGGATGGATTGTGATGGAGATTTCCTGGTTAGTCCTAGGTTATTCATTCTATAGTTCTGTATACAATGTATCCTCTCTCCCTCCCCCCTGAGGTCCTACACATTGTACTCACTAGGGTTTGGCCTGGTAATATTCCTCTTACGCTGCAAAACTTACTGCTTCCTGCTGCGTCATCTGCTGAGCCCTGCAAGAGGTATAGAAAACAACAAAATCTGTAATAACAAGTCGACAACTGGAGTCAACAACTCCAGGCGCAGTATACATGGGCGGGGGGGTTGAGACACACACCTCCAGGAACGGTATGGGGGGGGAAGGGGGCACACCTCCAGGCGCTGTATACATTTGGGGGGGGGGGGGGGCACACCCGGGGGAACAACCACAGGTTCGTCATACTCGGATGAATCCGTCTGTGTTTTATAGTGCAGAGAATTTGGGATGGAGATGAAAATTAGAGAACATTGTCCGATAACTTGATTTATTCCGAAAAAAGTAAGGTAAGGTGCCACCCGGTCACTAGAACAGGGTTTTACATAATAATTATCAACATAAAAATGTGAGGAGAGCACAGGACCTCAGCCCCGGGGCCACAGGACCTCACTGGTCTCTCACACGGCTCTGCTGGGATCTGCTCCGCTCTTCCTCCAGTCTCTTCCTCAGTTCTGTGACTGTTGTGGATTTCTTGGCCAGAACTTTGTCACAGGGATTTTCTAGAGGTTTTTCTACTGGGTTTGGCTCAGGACTCCGGGCTGCGGCCATTTCATTGTTTTCTGTTACAAGGAACTGCTTAACCAGTTTTGCTGTGTGAAATGGAGCATTGTCCTGCATGGAAATTGCTGCTGATAGAGCGATGAACACAAGGAAGGAACCACGTGGTATTGAAAAAGGTTCTGATACAAACTTGCAATCACTCTGCCAGGTAGCTGTAGGAGAGGTCCAACTCCCGCTGCAGAAAACATTCCCCAAACCTTGACACTTCCTCCACCTCCTCTCACTGACTTCTTTACACACTTAGGGTTCCGTTTTTCTCCAATTTGTCAATGAACATAATGTTTCCAATCAGATTTAAATAAATAAAACTTGCTTTCATCACTATCAACTGTGGACACTTCTCATCAGATCACACAACAAGCTCCTCAATGAGTGAGTCTGGGCCTTTTGATTCTTTCAACTAATAAGAGGTTTGATCACTGCAGAGTGGAATTCAGTCCAAATGCTCGTAAACGTTTAGACACTGGGGCACATTTACTTAAATTCTCCATGTAGTTCACAGAAAGTCCATTGTCCGTGTATAATGCGCTGTGCGGGGAGTCACTAAGATCCTGCATCCGATATCCTGCATGTGTCGCTTCCCCGCTCAGGTCCCCGGAGTTCACCTTCTTCTGCCTGGTGCATGTAAGTGCATTGTCCATGTATAATGTGCTGTGCGGGGAGTCACTAAGATCCTGCACCCGATATCCTGCATGTGTCACTTTGCGCTGTGCGGGGAGTCACTAAGATCCTGCACCCGATATCCTGCATGTGTCGCTTCCCCGCTCAGGTCCCCGGAGTTCACCTTCTTACTGGTGCATGTAAGTGCATTGGATGGAACACAATTTGAAGTTAAATCCCGCGCCCAGTCTGAATCAGTCGGAACGTCTGGCGGCACGCCCCCCGATTTCCGTCACATGAAAGCAGCGCAGCTGCGCCAAAGAATGATTGAGTGCGCCAAAATCCCAGTGCAGACACCTGTTAAATACCTATGCAAGCCGTGCAATCCCCGAAAAAGTTGCGACCCTTAGTAAATGACCCCCAATGTATGAGGAGACAGATCCTTAACCTCTTCAGTGCTGAACTGGCAGCAATTCCAGCTAGAATTACAGTATAAAACGGTTGCTGATGAGAAAACTTTCCTTGTGTCACAGTCACTTCTGGATTTGGATCACTGTGTGAGACCTCCCCCTGAGAGGCCCCAATCCAGCCAGCGCCTGCAGAGCCCGAGATAAGCAGCGCCATGTACACCCGCCCCATCTGATTATATCCTGATTATATAATGGGGGGGGATATGGAGGTGACAACACAAGGGTGACCTAATATAACAGGCCAGATGGAGAATATCAAACACATCATATACTATACACACATACTGTATACACAAATACTAATATATATATATATATATATACACACACACACACTGTTTACCCATACTACATATACACAAATACTATATATAAACACATATATTATATAGAGGCAGGACGATCCCCTATATCCTTTACTGATTATCAAATATTCTGGATTATATTCTGAATCATTACATAATGTGGATAATCTGAATAATGACAACATTCTGCAACATTATTCATTATCTTCTCTACTATAGTGTAATATATAGGGAGTCCGTATTATCCCTCCATTTCCTTCCCGCATCACGGACATGGATTCTAATATCCGTAATTTTTGTCAAATTCAGGGGGAACATTGCGGTTTTACGTTGTGAGGGGTATATTTTATTTAGGAGTGCAGTGTTGTTATCCAGGTGCTATTATAGTAAAAGTGACTGTGATATCTTTAGGTGCGCAGTGTGGAGATGTGCTGCAGTATTCAAGTGGAATGTTCTGCAGCCGGAGAAGACACGGCACTTTTACTAGATCCCACTGCTGCCTGTGTCTGATCAGTCCTGTAGTCACTGACTATGTTGTGTGTGAGACTATATAGCAGTACAGGGATAATACACACAGTGATGTCACAGTACAGAGATAATACACACAGTGCTATCACAGTACAGGGATAATACACACAGGGATGTCACAGTACAGGGATAATACAGTGATGTCACAGTACAGAGATAATACACACAGTGATGTCACAGTACAGGATAATACATAAGTGATGTCACAGTACAGGGATAATACACACAGTGATGTCACAGTACAGAGATAATACACACAGTGATGTCACAGCTCAACAAACAACACATTACAGAGCCCCCATAACAAGTTCAGTCTATTTAGTTATATAATACTAATATTGTAGTTGTTCCCTGTGTAACCTTCTCATCACTAATCCTCTCTGCTGAGCCAGTCATGATGTGGGGTAATTCTCTCCAGCTCTGACCCTACCACCTGTTATGTGCCCCTGCTCGTACCTACAAGAAAACATGATGTGCATTCTGTCAGGAGCCCATGAGGGGGCAGCAGCGCTCTGTGTATGGACCGCTGCCTCTTATACTGTTCAAAGCTTTGTATACGTTTTCCCCCTTATTATGGAATGACACGTTATATACTAGAATTCAGCGCTCTGTATATAGGGTCTGTCTAGTCACCAGGGGCTCATTATCATCTACATCCCGGAGCCGTTCATTTTACTGTATTTATATTATATTATTTTATTACAGACCAATATGATTCTACCAACCCATCCGGATTATCGTGGGATTATCTCGCTCGCGTAGTGGGTGGGGATTGTAGGAATCTTATAAAAAGTGGGTGGGGATTGTGGGGATCTGCATGAAAGTGGGTGGGGATTGTGGGGATCTGCATGAAAGTGGGTGTTCCTATGCATAACATTTCCTGTAAAAAGCACCCGCTCCCCCGCCGGCCGCACCCACCTCTAGCCCCCCTGTCATGGAGGTGGCGGAAAGGGGAAGATAATCGGAATTGCAAGCAATACTCTAGCATTTGCTATTATTTCAGGGCTTCTACAACAATTTAGTGGCGTAGAAGTCCTGATAAATACCCCCCAATATGTTAACCCTATCATGACAAGAGATTTAAATATTCATGTATTGTGCTGCAGAGCAAACGTAACATCGCAACATGCGGGGGATACAGTGCTGTGTATCTAATCCTACTATGTGTGATACTGCCTGCTGAGCTGTGTATCTAATCCTATTATGTGTGATACTGCCTGCTGAGCTGTGTATCTAAT
>WNYA01001076.1:37993-91805 GCA_019512145.1 Engystomops pustulosus
TCTAATCCTATTATGTGTGATACTGCCTGCTGAGCTGTGTATCTAATCCTATCCTGTGTGATACTGACTGCTGAGTTGTGTATCTAATCCTATCCTGCGTGATACAGTCTGCTGAGCCGTGTATCTAATCCTATCCTGTGTGATACTGTCTGCTGAGCTGTGTATCTAATCCTATCCTGTGTGATACTGTCTGCTGAGTTGTGTATCTAATCCTATCCTGTGTGATACAGTCTGCTGATCATTATATACAGGAGATCCCCAGGTTATACCGGCTGTACATATATCATTATATACAGGAGATCCCCAGGTTATAGCGGCTGTATATACATCACTATATGTGTCTTGCCTCTGGTTATAGGGCCGCCAGGACCTATAGTTACCTCTTCTCTCACCCCACTCGGATGCCCGTGTACCCGGGCTGGGTCGGCGCTGATCACGCTGATGACCTCCAGTATATATTTGGGAAACCATTCGTAAACACTTTGGCTTATAGACCCCAGGACCGGGACGTCTCCGAGGCCATGATGGCGTACTGGAGCAACTTCGCTGCCACCGGGTAAGACAGGACAAGCTATTCCTCTCTGTTATCAGCCAGGAGAGGCTGTAGTCCTCTGTGACCATAGTTTAGGGTTAGTCCCTCTTGTATATCCATGTGTAGACTCCGGATCCTTTACTCCGGTCTTGATTTTCCAGGGATCCAAACAATGGAAACTCTAAGGTCCCGACTCCCTGGTTGAATTACACGACCCTGAACGGACAATACCTGGAAATCACCAAAAGGATCACCAATAAGTCCATGAAGCAGGACCTCCGCTCCCCATATGTCCGGTTCTGGGTCACCACTTACCGCTCCCTGCCCAATGCCTAACCCCGGGGCATGAGGGGGGCGCGTCCTCCCCCGGCTACGAGGGGCTACATTAAAATGTATCAGTCACTAATGATCCGGGTCCTGTCCTCCTTTATTGTGACTATGATATTGCAATTCTTATATTGTCCTCTAGATGGCAGCAAAACAAGATGGGACCTTGACCTCACTTTTCGGCAGTGCTGTAAAGTCAGATTGTGTGTGTTTGGGGGGATATTATCCAATTTGATGCATATTTCTAGGAAAATGTATGTGATGTATATAGGTGATTGGGATATACACTCACCGGCCACTTTATTAGGTACACCTGTCCAACTGCTCGTTAACACTTAATTTCTAATCAGCCAATCACATGGCGGCAGTGCATTTAGGCATGTAGACATGGTCAAGACAATCTCCTGCAGTTCTCCCGAGCATCAGTATGGGGAAGAAAGGTGATTTGATGCCTTTGAACGTGGCATGGTTGTTGGTGCCAGAAGGGCTGGTCTGAGTATTTCAGAAACTGCTGATCTACTGGGATTTTCACGCACAACCATCTCTAGGGTTTACAGAGAATGGTCCGAAAAAGAAAAAACATCCAGTGAGCGGCAGTTCTGTGGGCGGAAATGCCTTGTTGATGCCAGAGATCAGAGGAGAATGGGAAGACTGGTTCCAGCTGATAGAAAGGAAACAGTGACTCAAATCGCCACCCGTTACAACCAAGGTAGGCAGAAGAGCATCTCTGAACGCACAGTATGTCCAACTTTGAGGCAGATGGGCTACAGCAGCAGAAGACCACACCGGGTGCCACTCCTTTCAGCTAAGAACAGGAAACTGAGGCTACAATTTGCACAAGCTCATCGAAATTGGACAGTAGAAGATTGGATAAACGTTGCCTGGTCTGATGAGTCTCAAGAATTGAGGCAGTTCTGAAGGCAAAAGGGGGTCCAACCCGTTACTAGCATGGTGGACCTAATAAAGTGGCCGGTGAGTGTATATGGGATGTATATAGGGTGTGTATGTGTGAATACGTATACAATGTATACGGGTTTATCGGATGTATGCAGGAGGGGCTGTATGTACACATGTGACTAGACGGCCTCAGGTTATCAGGGGCTGAAGGTTCATTGCCCCGGGCGCAGCTGCTGCGGTTCCTCCCCCTGGGACACAACACATGTTGCAGATAAACCTGCGTCACCCGCATGTGCGCTGTGTATGTAATGTGGGGGTTACATCTCTATAGGGGGGTCCTCCACATCCCAGAACCCTCATACAATGAGCTGGGACCCCCGGCGCACAGATGTGACCTGGGGGGACACCTAGCACCAAGTGTCTTCCTGCACTGCCCCCGCAGGAGGAATGGGGTATTACACAATGCCCGTTCACATGTACATGTGTTCTGTGTGGTGCAGGACAGGAGCGGTCCTCCAGAGAGGACCCCCGAAATTATAACAACATAGTGTCTGTCTTTCCTCAGTAGCGCCACACTCCTCTTCAGGTCATGCCATGAATTGCAGCTCAGTCTCTCACATCAGGGATAGCTGACACCGCCTCTGGACAGGGGGCGCTGTACTGAGAAGAGACCCCCCCCAGTAATGTCATGTGACTGGCAGTGTCCTCCAGCAGGTAAGGAGTTAATGTGGATTGTTTTTTGGCTGCGCTGACCCTCGGAGGTGATAAGCAGCTGCCGGCTCCCACGCTGATCTCCGCTGGCCCCAGGTGTATATAAGGGGGGCCCCGGCTGCGGCTGGGACTGGATCCAGACACCATGGGGCCCTGGATAACCATCACTCTGGCGCTGGCCGGGTTCCTGGCGGCTGCACATGGAGCGTCGGTAAGATAAACACATCACTTCTTAAAGGGGATGTCCATCCCCCCCCCCAGCTAAGGTTATTACAGTGTGACCCTTCCCTTACAGCTGGGAGTGGTCCTCATCGAGGGGGGACTGGTGGAGGGGACCAGCAAGAGGATCGGACTCATCAATCCAACATATGTGGATGTTTACAAGGGGATTCCCTTCGCTGCTCCCCCCAAAATCCTCCAGAAAGCCGAACGTCACCCAGGATGGCCGGGTACTGTATCTAAGCCTGCCACGTGTGATACTGAGCTGTGTATCTAATCCTATCCTGTGTGATACTGTGCTGAGCTGTGTATCTAATCCTATCCTGTGTGATACTGTCTGCTAAGCTGTGTATCTAATCCTATCCTGTGTGATACTGACTGCTGAGCTGTGTATCTAATCCTATCCTGTGTGATACTGTCTGCTGAGCTGTGTATCTAATCCCATCCTGTGTGATACTGCCTGCTGAGCTGTGTATCTAATCCTATCCTGTGTGATACTGTCTGCTGAGCTGTGTATCTAATCCCATCCTGTGTCTGGATGTTATAAAGCTTGGATACGCTTCTTGTTTGTCGCTTGCTCTGAGGACATTTTCGGGATTTTCGGGGCACACAAGGAAGTTCCGTGACTCCGCTGATAGAGTTAAGCACCAGACAATGGAGATTGTGATACTGTATTGCGGTATCTGAACCTATAGGGCAGTGATGGGGAACCTTTTAGAGCCTGAGTGCCCAAACTTCAACCAAAAGCAGAGTGCCAGCGCAGCACTATAAGCAGTAATTTATTTCTCTTTGTTCATTGACAACTTTCGATCCTTCAGTCTCCTAAAGACACCAACACAGTTGAAAGGAGGAGGGAAAATTCATCTATCATTGTAGGAAGGTTCTTTGAGTCTTATCTGGTGAACTTCATTCTGGGGTGATGGCCTGGGTGCCCACAGAAAGGGCTCAGAGTGCCGCCTCTGGCACCCGTGCCATAGGTTCGCCACCCCTGCTATAGTGTGATACAGTACTGCTGTCATATGATATAGTGCTGCTGTATCTAAGCCTCTCCTGTGTGATACCGGATCGTGTTAGAACCTTTATCACCCTCAGCCCTGAACCCTACAAGCACAGAGCAGTGTCTGAGGCTCTTGGCCCGGAGCTGACGCTCTAGTGCTGCGGCTGTATCACATTGCATGTAGCCGCTGGGTGCAGGGGATGGCATCTAATCCTATAACAGGGTTACCCGGTAATCGCATTGTGTTTATTATGGGATTGGCCTTTTCCTTGCCATCTGCTGGTTGGCAGCTGGCGCCGGCGCTGTGCGGTGGGTGTCGCTATCAGGGCGGCCGCCGATCCGATTACACGGACAGAGAGGATTATTCTGGAGTACAGGGATGAAGCCGCTCTGGTGGTGGTGATATCATGTATACATCTGGGAATGGGGGGCTGCGGACCATGATGGAGGGGGGTCCAGCGGATCTATGGGACCGGGACCCCCATCAACGTCCTGTGAGAATGTGATGCATATCATATATACAGTATTATTATTATCTGCTCTGGGGTCTCCAGTATTATTATTATCTCCTCTGGGGTCTCCAGTATTATTATTATCTGCTCTGGGGGTCTCCAGTATTATTATTATCTGCTCTGGGGTCTCCAGTATTATTATCTGCATTTATCAGACATTTAAGGTAAACTTCACAATTTTTACAAATTATTATATGTTGGTGGAGTTGGTCCGTTTTATCTTGACCCCCGACACAGCCCGGTCACAGGAGACAACCACTTACTGACAGCCACACACTACACAATCACAGCCCTCGATAATCCAGAACACAAGGATGAGACAATCCTGACAGCCGCACTCTCTCCTACCAGGGAAGAGACAACAACCTGACACAACTGTCACAGCTAACGAGTGTCCGGGATTCTATTCCCTAATATTCGTAATGACAGGATTCCATATAACGAGGTGCGGCACCAAGAAACATAATAATAATGTGCCAGACGCGTATTACTCACTGTCCTCCCACATTACTGCACACTGATTCACAAGGGAACAGAACCTCAGCTCAACTACAGCCAGAATATAATGGTGGTACTGCCTGCTGAGCTGTGTATCTAATCCTATCCTGTGTGATACTGCCTGCTGAGCTGTGTATCTAATCCTATCCTGTGTGATACTGCCTGCTGAGCTGTGTATCCAATCCTATCCTGTGTGATACTGTCTACTGAGCTGTGTATCTAATCCTCTCCTGTGTGATACTGTCTGCTGAGCTGTGTATCTAATCCTATTCTGTGTGATACTGACTGCTGAGCAATGTATCTAATCCTGTCCTGTGTGATACTGACTGCTGAGCAATGTATCTAATCCTGTGTGATACTAAGTGTCTCATATCATGCTATAAGATGGCCACGATTTCCCTATGATGCAGTTGATATTGTACACATAAGAGCAGATAAACCACATTCCCGCCTTGTGTGTATATGAACAGCCCCCGCCTGGAGGTGACATTCACCGAAATTCCATCAATGTCACCAACATTACACGTATCTAATCTAATACAGATCCTGAAAGTATCCAAGCAGCTCAGCATTTTTATACATATATCTAATCATGTGTGATACTGTGTGCTGAGCTGTGTATCTAAACCTGTCATTTGTGATACAGTCTGCTGAGCTGTGTATCTAATCTTATCATGTGTGATACTCCCTGCTGAGCTGTGTATCTAATCCTATCCTGTGTGCATGATGGTGGGGTCTTGGTGGATCTTATAGACTGGCGACCCCCAGCAACGTCCTGGAGAATTGATGCATATCATATATACTCTGGGGGGTCTGGTGGTCTATGGACTGGGATCCCCCAGCACGTCCTGTAGAATGTTGATGCATATCATATTACATGATGGGGGGTCGGTGGTCTATAGACTGGGACCCTCCAGCAACGTCCTGTGATGAATGTGATGCATATCATATATACATGATGGGGGTCTGGTGGTCTATAGGACTGGGACCCCCATCAACTGCCTGTGAGAATGTGATCATATCATATATACATATGGGGTGGGGGGTCTGGTGGATCTATAGGACTGGGACCCCCCCATCAACGTCCTGTGAGATGTTGTTGACATATCATATATACATGATGGGGGGTCTGGTGGATCTATAGGACTGGGACCCCCATCAACGTCCTGTGAGAATGTGATGCATATCATATATACATGATGGGGGGTTCTGGTGGATCTATAGGACTGGGACCCCCATCAACGTCCTGTGAGAATGTGATGCATATCATATATACATGATGGGGGTGTGCGTGGATCTAAGGACTGGGACCCCCACGGAAGTCCTGTAAGAATGTGTGCATACTAGATACTGCTGCATATATACTACTACCTCCAGCATACCCTGGGGGTCCTGATGCAGCCCTGACTTCACGTCTTAATGATGATGATGATGATGATTCCGTGCCATTAACCCCTGTGTTTCTCTCTCTCCCCACAGAGCTCCGCGCAGGAGATTGGAGAAGAGGTGGATGACGCGTTATCTATAGCATATCCCTGCGCAAGGTGCAGCTCCACCACACGGCCCCAAGGGGCAGCGATGGCTGGGGGTAGCAGGGTCCCATCCCCTATGGGCACTGCTGAAGGCGGTGCTGACCCCGGGACCCCACGGTGAGGAAGATGGGTGCATATGTCTGCTGACAGGTTCCCTGTGGTCAGCACCATGTGCTTATGAGTTGTCTGACCCTGTCACAAACATCCGGTCATTGAGCTGGGTGTTGGGTGCAGGTCCGCGAGAGCCCTGTGATACTTTGTTGGCTGTTTGATATTTGACAATATTAGAGTCTCTACATCAATATAACCACTCATCAAAATGGCCGCCCTGGTTCTGCACGACATGAGTTAAATCTTGTCTGTGTTTCTCTGATACGTCTACCAAACAGGCTGGGCGCGGTGGGCCACGCTGAGGTCACCAGAGTAACTCGGTCGGATAGGGGCACCCGAGATATTAGTGCGGGCCAAAGGATAAGTGCCCGGACCACTAAACCAGGGTCTACGTAACAAGGTAAAGGGCACAACGGTGAGCACAGGGGGGAGTTACACGGTAAGACTATACCGGATAGGGGGGAAGGAGCAGGGAAGACGAGTCCGCCCGGCGCGCCGGGACCCACACCTCACAAAGGCACTTTAAGCATACGATTTCAGGAAGTGAGAAGCCAACCAGGCAGGATCCGCAAAGTATACCAGGGACAGGGGCCCCACCCCCCGAGACCAGGGACAGGTCACCCCACACCCTGAGCCAGGGACACCCATCCCTGTGGATGATCCATTCAAATTTTGAAACGCTTTTCCTTTGTCCCTTTGTAACTATGGAACCCAAGCGTGGTTACAATTTTTCCACTAATGTTACTTTTTTACATTCTGGGCTTTATATTTGATTCTTTTATATTCTGGGTCATGTGTTGGTGCTGGGGTGTACCCTAATACTCATCGTCTTGTTCTGCTTCTCCGGACGCCTCTCCCGGGAATTCTCTCCCGCTCTCCGCTGACGTTTCTGTATCTTTCTTCCAGTTTGAGATGAGAGCGCTAGCCTGTACGAGACGTTGTAAGGTGCGCACCATCAAGGCCGGGACCTGGAGAAGCGGTGGAATACCTGTCTCTCCGCGTTCAAGGCCAACGACTCCACCTACGTCACCATCTTCCTGTGCACCTACCGGGCGTTCGCTACCACCAAGCAGGTTGCTGGACCTGCTGCTCAACAAGTGAGTAGTGACTGTGCTGATGGGGGGGGCACTTACTACAGGTGATTTTGCTATACAGGGGCTTAACATCTTGGGGGTCCATGTCTGAAGATGTGGCACACCATAATCAGGGCCCATAACGCATAATAAATAAAAGTCTTATCTCTTTAAGGTTTGGGCGTCTCACCCTCACATCAACGGCGAACCTCCCACACACCACGACGAGCGCTGGAGCACAGAAGTAAGGTGAGCGACCCATCTTCAGACTGATAATATCTCAGGACTAATGGCTGTCCCAGGAGAGGATCTGGACCACACGCTCGTTATCTAGCGCACCTTACATGCAGCGGGGGTGCGGGCGGTGTGCACCCATTGATGTGGTGGAATTGTATGCTATTGCTCTCTGCAGTCAGCCACACTAGCCTGGAGGAGCATTGACTGTCCCCTGTCACTTCTATAGATTGTTCCACTATATGTGACTGACATCTCCTGCGCTATTGGGTTACTGTCCTTTACTAAAAGTGGAAGTATTAGCGGAGATGTAAATCATCTTTCCTGCTCCATAGGGAGGAGGAGGGGGATCAGCGTGCCCTGAAGCCACCTGGCGGCACTTACCCCGTATCCCGTCTGCAACCTCTAGTGTAAATATAGCCCGCACAACACATTTTATTCTGACCCCCAGAGCTGACGCTCTACAGATGATTCGGTGGTAAAAGTGCATGTCTCTTGTTTCCAGTCACCATCTCGCTCCATCCTGGGAGCCTGGCTGGATCAGTATCAGAGGATGTTTCGGCAAGCACCGGATTACATGTGCCTGAAGCAGCTGATCGCTACGTACGGCACAACATCCCTGGCTCAGACCTGGAGCGCAGAGCGCGCATCTTTGTCACTTCCGCAGGCAGCAGATCAGCGACTGGATCAGGATGGTGAGTAGTGAAATCACTATCATGGCTCCCGCTGCTCACACGTGCAGGGTCCGGTGCTGACGTTCCCATCGTGTCTTCCTGTGGACCACAGCAGCTGCAGTTCCGTCCTGGTGGGGAGAGCGCATCCTGGGGAGCCGGACTTTCCGTGCATTCCGGCAGGACATGGTGGCAGAAACAGTTACAGTCATGACGCTGTGAGTACTCCTGATGGAGGACATTGACGCCTTGCTGCCAGCCATATCCTTTGGGTTTATAATTCCTGCTGATACTGCTCCAAATCCTCTGCATGCAGTAGGGTTACCATGAAAGATTACTTCCTCTACTATAGATTAAAGGGATCGCCGGTCACACGTTGCATTGGTGCTTCAGAGCAGCAATTAGGACTGGAACGTGGAATGAATATGTAAAGGACTCCTGCCTGTCCTGTAATTGTGGGATGTCATGGGAACAAACCTTCAAAATGATAAGGAGGGCTGAGAAGCTGTATCAGTTATTACATGCACTCCTTTAATCCTGTATGGCGAGCTCCCCCTAGTGGTGGGCTACATAGGAAGAATTTATGATATACTTTCTATTCTGGGGATTTTGGGCCTTGTATCAGAAGAATGATAAGAACCTAAAATGGCAGTAATGAATAGATCTTCACCTCCTTTTAGGGTGGAATAAATAGTTGTTAATCTCTTTGCAGGATCTCTTTAGAAAGTGGGCGTTCACTGCCTGGGGTGTATCTTGGTCCCAAAGAGACAAGAAAGGCAAAGAGCACCTGGCGGCCTACGATACGGCCACCGGTGTCCCAGTTCAATAGTCACCACCTGTGTCATATCCACGTGCCTGAGCGACCGCTCGCTGAAGCCCCAGCAGAGGGCCAAGGTGGTGGAGCGCTGGATAACGTGGCCAGGGTTAAGTGCCCCCGCCCAGTATATCGTCTATCCAGACACGTGCGGGGCCTGTATCTAATCCTGCGATTTCTCTGTAGAATGTCGCATCCTGAAGAATTTTCTCGTCCTCCGCGCCATTCTGTCGGCTTCTCATTGCATGCAATTCACAGGCTAAAGAAAACCTGGGATGAGGTTCCCGTTGAGTGCTCTATACATGGAGAGTGCTGCGGGCCATGCGGGTTGTGTCCTGCCAATAATTCCAACTAATAACAATATTCAATTTCAGGGAAATTCTCAGGACATTCACAGAACTCTCAAAATCTTCTCTGACGAGAACCACCACTCGTTAAGCCGGAGCTGCTAATGGGTGAGTGTCTAGTGTTACCCTGGTTAAAGGGGTTTGTACACTGGGAAATAGACGGTGGCAGTCCTCCACAAGATATCAGCCATGTGCCCCCCCCCACCCGTCATTCACAAGGAGCCCTATTCTGGTGCCCAGGGGTCCCTGCAGCAGACTGACAACTTGTACATGTGTCATACCTGACCTGCAGAGAGGGGGCGCCGTCCTCCTCCTATTCTGTACACGTCCTTTAAGTGGATCCTCGTTTGAAGATGTGGGTCCACATGTTGTGTTAAATCCCGGGCCTCCGCTTGTTTTCTAACTGTTCTGTCTTTGATGTGTATTTGTGTGCACGTCAATCGCGTGGGGCCCCCTTGATAGGACTCCTGTCTAGTGCCAGAAACGTCTGTAGTCCCGCTCTTATCCTTGAGGGAACCCTCAGCCCAGCCCCTCATACAAGTGTCAGACTGGGCGAGGTGGTGCCGATGCCAGATACTAGGGATTCCCCCCCTTATCTCCACACAAGCTTCCACATCTATGCCAGGGCATCCATAAAATACATTCCGGTGCCTGCATTCCCCAGACCCCCACAGCTGCACCTTCTATCAAGTATCCATGACGCCTCCTACTCCGGGCTCAGACTTTGGTCACGCTGATTCCAGCCATTATCGACCACACAACAATTGCTGGCACATAGTTCAGATTACGCTGCGCCTCGTCCGACAAACCTGGGTGGGGAGGCGGAGCTTGTCCATACGGGCGCTGTACAGGAATGGGAGAAATACCGGAATACATTATTAACCTTTCCTTTTATTCTAGAGGGAACTTCCAAATTTGCAACTCTGGATTATTAATCCTAAGGGCGCAGAAGAGGCACCACAGCCGCGGGAGATGGTAGGTGTCACTCAGGTCATGGCTCCGCCTACTGGACTCTTGCATGTATCAATGTGTGCGCCCTCTGGTGTCCGCCGCTGTATTGCTGACATTTCCTTCTTCAGGGGTCATGCAGGGGACTAATCCCTTACCTCGGCACTTTCCTTATGACCTGGTGATGCTGGACAACGGCCATAGTGATTACCTGAGGTCATGCCCCTCGTGCTATGGAGGAGTCACAAACAAGACGCTTTAACGTTCCTAACATTCTGTTATCTCTCCATAGGGAGGACTTATCACTTTGAGAAGGCGAGAAGGTGAGTTACTCTTTGCTGGTTTTGTTAGTTCCCTCCACGTTCTGCGTCGGTTTTTTGTGGAATTTTCTCACTTTGTCGCTTTATTTCAGGGTTTGAGGTCCATCGCTCAGATAAAGCTCCTGCAGTCGGCCTGTAACAACTACAGCTTCATCCCGGAGGAGGCGTTTGTGAGATGGTTTCACAGCGGGAGCCTGGGAGGCGAGAGGTAGGAGGTATGACGTGGTGGACGCCGATTTTACGGGATAGTCTCCCAGTACTGACCAGTCATGTCTCTGCCCTGCAGCTACAGTCTGTCTGCGAGATCGAACCCTTATCTGAATCTTCCAGCAACACCTAAAAGCTAGAAAACACCGGGATCATCAAGAGATGGAAGCGTGTGAGTATCCCCACTGCTGAATTGTAGTGTCCTCATCGATTCATCAGAGCTTAGCTGCAGTACCGGCCTCAGCCACTGAATAGACATAGGGAAGCCAAAGCAGCTGTCAGACTTGCGCCACTTCTCAGACGACCTCCTGTTCTCCATTAACCGTTTGTCTCGTCAGCTACAGCCCCCAGCTCCGAGCCCTGCGCCAACGTCAGCTCCCACTCCAAGTCCTTCGACCACTGAATGGCAGCCCCCACCTCTGCGGAAGCGACCCACGGACTCTGTCAGCGACGTCCGCCGGCTCCAGCAGCTCCGATGTGGAGGAATAACATCAGCTTTGTGCCCGTTCCCCCGCCTGCAGGAGAAGAAGGTACGAGAGGAACAGCCCAAGATCCACGGGCACAGGCCACAGACGCTGTGCTCCCTGGGGGTCAGTCCCTGCTCTCTGTGTTTTGTCTGTGTGGAAGGAATGAGAACGTTCTTGTCTGGTATTATGTTCCTGTCATCCTGTTCTGTCTCTGACGTTCATGTTGGTTCTTGTAGTTCTGGAGTCGCCTCGGCCCTATCCTGTGTGATACTGTCTGCTGAGCTGTGTATCTAATCCTATCCTGTGTGATACTGTCTGCTGAGCTGTGTATCTAATCCTATTCTGTGTGATACTGTCTGCTGAGCTGTGTATCTAATCCTATCCTGTGTGATACTGCCTGCTGAGCTGTGTATCTAATCCTATCCAGAGGGATACTGTTTGCTGAACTGTGTATCTAACCCCTATCATGAGTGATACAGTGATGGCGGTGAATGATCTGGGAAACGGTCAGTATGGTGTTTCCCGGACTGACCGTGGCTCGGCTGCACTCCTTGTGTCCTTGGATGCGGTGAGTTCGGCTCCATAGCCTGGACCATCGCATGGACTGTGTGTCCTGGACCATTCATGGCCGCCTATACCTGGAGAGACGGTGCTAGGGAGGAAGGAGTTAATGGCACCAGCAGGTAAGTAGGGGCCTCCTCTGCAGGTGGTGCACCCTGTTATGGAGTAATCCCCGATGCGTTCACTATGACCCGGCCGCCACATTTCACGCTCTGTGACTCCCCTCTAATGCGGCAGCAGATGTTCCTGCGCTGAGACCTTCGCCCGGGGATATTCTGCACCTCCCTGCGCTCCTCATATTTACTCCCATTACGTAAAGATGGAAAAGTGTGTAGGATCGTATTAAGGAAGGAAATACTGATACAATGTAGAATCTTCTGTTACATTGTATCTTGTACTCTAGTCACAGCCAGAGCTGCATACAATGGCGTGTCCCTTGTAGGATACTATCACATGGGGGAGGGGGATTGTCAGCTGGTGGTCGGGGTGTAGTAGGGTGTGTAAGTCATTGGGTGCTATGGGACCCCTGGAGGGACAGAGCCGGTTATAGCTCGGCTTTTATGTAATTTAAAGGGGTGGGGAGAACTTGGACTGGGATCTGCTCCCTATATCAACATTAGCAAAGAATTAAGGGGTTGTGCCCACTGTGCGTGTGATCGCCTCATGCGATGACACTGGGGCCAAATTGAATCACAAGAAGAGCAGTAAATGACTTTGTTCCTCATGACCTCTGAACGTTACCCCAATTTACTCGACAAGATGCAGAATTGGGTCAGTTTTACGTAACAAGGTCCCGGTAACCGAAACTAGAAGTTGATTCAGGACTGCATTCTCCCCCCTGGATAATTGTGTGGGTCACAGATAAGTCTGTGGTCCTTCACGGTGTCTAATGGATTTATATTCCAGGATTGTAGCCCTGAGGGTGTGTCCTCACACTGCTGTGCTCTGTGCTCTCTGCAGACAGTGTTATGTGTTGTCCCTGGAGAGATGTGTAATCTACTGTCTGCTGAGCTGTGTATCTAATCCTATCCTGTGTGATACTGACTGCTGAGCTGTGTATCTAATCCTATCCTGTGTGATACTGCCTGCTGAGCTGTGTATCTAATCCTCTCCTGTGTGATACTGTCTGCTGAGCTGTGTATCTAATCCTCTCCTGTTAATCCTCTCCTGTGTGATACTGTCTGCTGAGCTGTGTATCTAATCCTCTCCTGTGTGATACTGTCTGCTGAGCTGTGTATCTAATCCTATCCTGTGTGATACTGCCTGCTGAGCTGTGTATCTAATCCTCTCCTGTGTGATACTGTCTGCTGAGCTGTGTATCTAATCCTATCCTGTGTGATACTGTCTGCTGAGCTGTGTATCTAATCCTATCCTGTGTGATACTGCCTGCTGAGCTGTGTATCTAATCCTATCCTGTGTGATACTGCCTGCTGAGCTGTGTATCTAATCCTCTCCTGTGTGATACTGTCTGCTGAGCTGTGTATCTCATCCTCTCCTGTGTGATACATCTGCTGAGCAGGTTATTAACCTATCCCTGTTGTGATACTGGTCCTGGCTAGAGCTGTGTATCTATCCTATCATGTGTGATACTGATGCTAAGCTGTGTATCTATCCTATCCTGTGTGATACTGACTGCTGAGCTTTGTAATCTATCCTATTATGTGTTGCTACTGCCATGCTGAGCTGTGTATCTACATCCTATCCTGATGGATACTGGAATGCTGAGTCTGTGTATCTAATCCTATCCTGTGTGATACTGTCTGCTGAGCTGTGTATCTGAATCCTTATGCTGTGTGATACTGACTGCTCGAGCTGTGTATCAACTCGATACTCTGCAGGTGTAACCCCTTCGTGTGATACTGCTGCTGGCTGTTGTATCTAATCATGCTCTCCTGTGTTAACTGTCTGCGACGTGTAATCTAATCTATCCATGTTTAGTCTGTCCTGCTGAGCTGGTATCTAATCCCTCATCTGTGTGATCTCTGTTGCTGAGCTGTGTATCTAATCCCGACTGTCCGGTGTTATCGACCTTGTACTGTCTGCTAGCTGTGTTCTAATCCAATCATGTGTGATACTTGTCTGCTGAGCTGTGTATCTAATGCTAGCCTGTGTTATCTGTCTGCTGAGCGTGTATCTAATCCCATCAGTGTGATACTCGTCGCAGAAGCTGTGTATTAATGCTTCGCGTGTGATACTGGTCTGCTGAGCTGTGTATTCTATCCATTCATGTGTGATACTGCCTGCGTGACTGTGTATCTTCATCCTATCTGTGTGTAACTTCTGAGCGTGTATCTAATCCTAGCCCTGGTGATAGACTGCCTGCTGAGCTGTGTACTAATTACTATCCGTGTGATACTGTCTGCTGAGCTGTGTATCTTATCCTATCCTGTGTGATACTGTCTCCTGAGCTGTGTATCTAATCCTATCCTGTGTGATACTGACTGCTAAGGATGTAATATGTGAAACTCTCCAGTGTATCTAAGCCCATGACATAGTGTTTGTGTGTGGTACTATCTGGGTATCTAAACCTTTCATGTGTGATCCTGGCATACACTGTATGATGGTGTCCAGAGTATCTAATCCTATGGCTGATTCTTGCAGTGTGATGCAGCGCCCCCTGTGTCCGGCCCCTGGTGACTTCCTCACATCTGGTCATTTTTGGGTGAGGTTTACAGAACGTTGATCACAATTACACAAAAACAGGATGTTACTAATCCGACAGAACAAGGGAAGGCACTAATGCTGCGATACAGCCGGAGAGTCCAGGGGGAGGAGTCACACAGACAGGGGAACTTGTCCTGAGATGTAAGGATAGAATTCACATATTATCCATATTATCACCCCTATCGTCCATAATCGACCATCATCCGTATTACATCACAACCTAGCATCTGTATATCCACACCATATCATCCGTATTCATCACACCTATATCGTATCTCTCTACCCTACATCCATACATCACACCTATCATTCATACCATTACCCCTATCATCCGTATTATCACCCCTATCCTCCATACCATCACCCCTATCATCTGTATTATCACCCCTATCATCCGTATTATCACCCCTATCCTCCATACCATCACCCCTATCATCTGTATTATCACACCCTATCAAATCAACCCCTATCATCCGTATTAAGCACACCTATCATTCATACCATCAGCCCTATCATCCGTATTATCACACCTATCATCCAAACGATCACCCCTATCATCCGTATTATCACACATATCATTCATACCATTACCCCATCATCCGTGATATCACACCTACCATCCATATATCACACCTATCATCCGTGTTCTTACACCTATCATCCATACATCACCCCTATCATTCATACCATCACCCCTATCCTCCATACATCACACCTATCATTCATACGATCAGCCCTATCATCCGTATTATCACACCTATCTTCCATACATCACACATATCATCCGTGTTCTCACACCTATCATCCATACATCACACCTATCATCCCTACATAACACATACCATCTTTATTATCACACCTATCATCCATATCATCTGTATTATCACACATATCATCCTTTCATCACACATATCATCCGTGTTATCACCCTTAGCAACCATACATCACACCTGTCATTCATAACATCACCCCTATCATCCCTGTTATCACCCTTAGCAACCATACATCACACCTGTCATTCATACCATCACCCCTATCATCCGTATTATGACACATATCATCCATTTATCACACATATAATTCACACCATCACCTATATCATCCATACCACTACACGTATCATATGTATTATCACACCTATCATCCGTATTATCACACCTATCATCCGTATTATCACACCTATCATCCGTATTATCACACCTATCATCCATACCATCACACATGAAGGTTTAGAAAGCAAGTATTAATCAATCATCAGGCGGCCCAGCACCAAGGGAGATCTCCCTCCCCTCCTCTATACGTGTGCAACAAATTATTACTTTATTATTTTAGATTTATTATTTCTTTTAGAATTTCATTTGTGAAAGGAACAAAAAGACCTGCAGATTTGCGCTCGTCACATTTCTCTTGTAAAGTTGAAGTGGTTCCTGTTCCACCCAGATGTGAGGACGTCTGACCACAAGCTTCCAGCTATGTCACCTCCTAAGACTGAGCACAGGCCAGGCCCAAATAGAGAGAAAAAAGACAAAAATAAGTGTTCACCTGCAAATCCACAGAAGAAGAAGAACTGAGGGTCTGGAAAGGGAATGTAGCAGCAGGACTGTGAAATATTTATTTAAATTTCTGGATTGTAGCTTCCCCAAGGGCATTAAGGGTGTGTCCTCACACTGCTGTGCTCTGTGCTGTGCAGGCAGTGTTATGTATTTTCCTTGAAGAGATGTGTAATCAGACCTTTGTGTCTCATGTTAGTAGCAGCAGGACTGGGAAATATGGATTTATATTCCAGCATTGTAGATCCTCCAAGTGCACTGGGGTTGTGTCCTCACACTGCTGTGCTCTGTGCTCTCTGCAGGCAGTGCTATGTATTGTCCCTGGATAGATATGTTTGTATATTCCAGGACTGTAGTTTCCCCCAAGTGACTAAGGGTATGTCCTCACACTGCTGTGCTCTGTGCTCTCTGCAGCCAGTGTTATGTATTGTCCCTGGAGAGATGTGTAATCAGACCTCACACTGCTGTGCTCTGTGCTCTCTGCAGCCAGTGTTATGTATTGTCCCTGGAGAGATGTGTAATCAGACCTCACACTGCTGTGCTCTGTGCTCTCTGCAGCCAGTGCTATGTATTGTCCCTGGAGAGATGTGTAATTTGACCTTTCTGCATGTTGTTAGTAGCAGCAGGACTGTGATATATGGATGTATATTCTCCATGAGTATTGTGGGTGTATGTGTCCTAACTCTGCAGTAATACCCCTAAGCCCTTCCCCTCTGCCCTGAGTAAAAGCTGTCTGGTAATAATGCAGCAGTCCCTCTGAGTAGAGGGGAGGGGCAGTAGTGGTGCACCCTCCTTCCTATATTAAAGGCATATTTACACTTGTCTGAGAGGTGCATACATGTGTTTGGGGAAGTTTGGATGAATTTTACCCTGTAGTCGCGCTAAACTGTGAGAAGAATTAGTTTTGGAGCCCCATAATGTGATACACATCACCTCATCCCTACTGCTGGGGTCCGGAGGCTGATGGTACTCAGGTAACACCTCCGGGCAGAGATACATGAAGTATTCACCTGGTCGCAGAACTGAGGAAGACATGAAACTCTCTCACGTCTCCAACCTCAGGGAACCCCAACTAAAATATACAGAGCTAATTATAGGCCCTGATAGCAGAGCGGATCTCATCCACCGACACCAGACGCTTTGTTACATTTGTATCCAGTCTCCAACCTCAGACTGATACATTGTATCGTTGCAAGTAAAATGTAACAAACCAGCAGGAAGAGAGATTTGTGCTGCTGTGTTTTCCGATCCGTGTTCAGACTGGACGACGGTAGCAGAGGACGCATTTACATGCTGCGTTTGAATTGCGTTTTTTAAGTACTGAAAAATGAATCGAAGAAAAAGCTATAGAAATAGATTTAGTAAAATACATTTCTTTTTTTATAATATTTGCCATAAAATCCTGCACTGAATTTGGAATAGAATTTTCACTTTATTGCCCAATTTTCCACTACCCTAATATTTTTTTAAATTTTTTTAGGGGCGAGGTCGGTGTGTGGCAGTTGTATGGGGATATCTTATACAGGAGCGCGGTGTGGTTAATGTCACGGCGGATGCTGCAGGTTGTGACGCCATCCCATCCGCTGCTCTGCGACCTGTCACTCTCTCCGTTATCTGAGTTATGGCTTCTTTACGTTTCGTACATCCTGTGGAGGGGAGGGGGGGACTAGAAGAAACTAAAACATGGTGCACGTAAAACCAGTAGGGTTGCCCATTAGAAGCAGTGGGTCTGTAGCGGGGTGGATGATGGAGGCGTTGCTATGGGAGATGCTCTGTAGTGGTGTCCCCATGTATGGGCAGGTCAGCTCAGCTCTCGCCCCTCTCTGCTCCGCGTTGCACTCAGTATCTGTTTAGATTTGTGTCTAAATTTAACCACTGATTGCTTCCCCTCCCTCCGTCCTCCCCTCTCTCTCTCCACTTTGCAGGACTTGTCTCTGGGCTGGGTCCCCCCTCGCTCTGGTATCTCACCGCCTTGGGACATAGCAGTGAAGTGACAGGAGGCGAGAACGGAAATTGCAAGAACTCTTACAAGACGCTGAGACTTAGTAACGAGGCAGAAGGGTCTTAGAAGTTTCTCCGCGCTGCAGGGTCCGCGCCCCTCCTGTCATAGAGGAAATGGAGGTAAGAACTTGTAGGTTTGGGTTACTTTGCTGTCAGTGAGTTTGCGGAACGCGTGGGACCTGGCTGCGAGCACATGCATCAGGTCTACAGGGCAGGAAGATGGGTTACTACTGCGGGGGCGGAGATGTAGCAGAGCTGAACATGTTCTTAATTACTCTGAGACTATGTCACTTACAGGTTACCCCTCAGTCTTATATAAAATCACAGTGTACATATCGTGGAGACTCTGCTATACCAAATTCAGCTCTGCTACATCTGTGTAATGTCCCAGCATGAGAACCCGGTGCAAAAGTGAATTTCACAGAATAAGTGATTAGTCCCAGTATTAGTTCGCAAAATAAAGTCACACGGGTTATAAGGATATTATAAGTATTAGGCAATGAAACTCTGATTGCTGGACAGGGACACGCTGACACTTGGGGGACAGGGACACTCTGATACTTGGGGGACAGGACAGGGACACGCTGACACTTGGGGGACAGGACAGGGACACGCTGACACTTTGTGAGGCTACACCGCCCCTATACATCTCATTATACTGTATGACGCCTATGGGGTCTCACTACTCCTGGCCTATGGTGGGGGCGCTCTGACTATATGGAGGAGGGCACATCACAGCTGCTGCAGAACCTCCATGAGAAGTAGATCCTCTACAACTCACTATCTCTGATGGAAAGTTGGGTGATCCTATCCAGCCTAGAAGTGACCGCTCCCAACTAGTGCCAGCTTCTCTTCAGCCTCAAGAAGCTGATAACAGAGAACAATAGAGTAAAAGCTAAGTCCATTTAAATGGAGTGTATCAGCAGGTGGAACCATGTAGACTGCAGCCAGTGTTATGTACTGTCCCTGGAGATCTGGGTAATCAGACCTCACACTGCTGTGCTCTGTGCTCTCTGCAGCCAGTGTTATGTATTGTCCCTGGAGATCTGTGTAATCAGACCTCACACTGCTGTGCTCTGTGCTCTCTGCATCCTTTACCTCTACAACTCATCTTCTTTTTGTTTTCCAAACTGGCCCCCTGCCCTCTATATGAACAATTTGGTCCCAATGATGAACTATTTGGGTGGCTGCACCATGGACAGAGATCCTGAGAAGAAGAAGAGGGCTCTTGTATCTGACTATCCTTCAGTCACTCTTAGAAGCAGTTTGTTGGTCCCTTTTTTACTATATCCCATCCCACCCCCTAACAATTTTCCAAACTTGGGCTTCGCAGGTGCACCCAACTTTGGTTTCAATCATGGGCAACATTATAAGGTAGAAGTCAACCAAAAATCCCTCGAGAAAACAGAAGCCAATGCAAAGTTGGGGGTGACGTAGAACGAACTCCAAGAGGTTGCTTAGGTGTTGGCCAACTTTTTGAAGGACATCACCAGGGATGGAGATCCTGAGAAGGAGTAGGTCAATATTAGGGTCAAAAGCGACCAAAATCCCTCATAAAACAGTAGCTTATGGGGGATTTATAGGAAGAAACAATCAATTCACTTAGGTGTATGGGCAACTTTTTGGGTGCCTCAACCATGGACAGAGGAGAAGAAGAGGGGACTTGTATCTAACTATCGTTCAGTCTCTCCCAGGAGCAGTTTGTTGCCCTCCTTTTTTTATACCAAAACCCCCCCCCCCCCCCCATTTTCCAAACTTGGGCTTCTTTGGTTCCAATCATGGACAACATTATGACAAAAACAAAAATTCCTACAAAACTAAAGCTAATAGACATCTAATTGTCCTCCAGCCACTGATTTTGGACTATTAATGGTAGCATATTGACCCCCATCACTCTGTACCCCCTCCCCAAATTTTCCATTTCCTATCTTTCCTGAATTACCGAAAATGACTGATTGTGACCTTCTGCTGCACCTGCTCAGTACAGAGCGTTCACAGTACGGAAGATCTCAGGCTCCGTCTATTTTAGGAACTTTCTTGAACAAATGTAACCCAAAAAGTTGATCCCCCGAGCGGCGATGTCTCTGCGGCCGCGGCCATGTCACTTCCCGCCTCTGCTCCAGATGTTTCCTGTTAGGGTCAGGGCTGCGGGGGGCCTGACACAGTTAATCCTAATGATGGCACAAGACGTCTGCTGAGCGTATAGGCAGCCATAGGACCACAATATACACATGACCCAACCCATTGATCCAGCACAGTACTAGATTCCCATTGCTCTTCACATGATACAATACCCATCATGCCCATATCAGTGCCAGCTACGGCGCCCTCTTCATCTTGATTGACCCTCAGCAGACACAGTGCCCCCATAACAGTGTGAGCCTCAATAACAGCAGCCTAGTAGAATTCCGCTGCAGCTTTGAGTGTGACTGGAGCACATATGTCATGTAGACTAGAGCTGGTGAATGTACATGTTGTCTTCTCTCGGGATGCGTGTAACGGCGGCGCGGATACTTCTATGCGAGCAATGATGAGGGTGATTTTCCTATAGGGGCCCCTGCACATCTGACATCATAACAATCTGTAATGTGATCTGCACAACATCATATTTCTATGTTTTAGTCAATGGCCTTAAAGGGGAAGTTCTCCTATTTCCCAGTCATGGTATTCTAGGGTGCATTTACTTATAGAGCCTGGCTCTGTGCCTTGAGGACCACTACAGGGAACCTATAGGACAGAGGGACCCTACTACCAGTGGTCCTAGGCACCAGGACTATGGAAAGTTTACATATACTAAACCCTACAAAGTATAAACCTATAGTGGCCTATACAGTATAAAGCTCCTATAGTTTCCTACAAAGTATAATGCTCCTATAGTGTCCTACACAGTATAAAGCTCCTATAGTGCCCTATACAGTATAATACTCCTATAGTGTCCTACACAGTATAAAG
This sequence comes from Engystomops pustulosus, assembly GCA_019512145.1. Taxonomy (NCBI): domain Eukaryota; kingdom Metazoa; phylum Chordata; class Amphibia; order Anura; family Leptodactylidae; genus Engystomops; species Engystomops pustulosus. The sequence goes on from WNYA01001076.1 coordinate 59,139, forward strand.
CTCCTATAGTGTCCTACACAGTATAATGCTCCTATAGTGTCCTATACAGTATAATGCTCCTATAGTGCCCTATACAGTATAAACCTCCTATAGTGCCCTATACAGTATAATACTCCTATAGTGTCCTACACAGTATAAAGCTCCTATAGTGCCCCATATAGTACAATGCTCATATAGTGTCCTATACAGTATAATGCTCATATAGTGCCCTATACAGTATAATGCTCCTATAGTGTCCTATACAGTATAATGCTCATATAGTGTCCTATACAGTATAATGCTCCTATAGTGTCCTATACAGTATAATGCGTCCATAGTGGCCCTATCCCTAGCCATATACATGCTCGCTCCTATAGTGTCCTATACAATTATAATGTCCTATAGGCCCTACAGCAGTATAATGCTCTATAGGTCCTATACAGTTCTAATGCTCCTATAGTGTTTCTACAGATAATGAATCCTATAGTGAAGCACCAGTTATAATGCTCCTATAGTTCCTATATAGTACACTGGCTCCTAAGTTGTCCTATACAGTATTAATGCTCTCTCTAGTGCCCTATATAGTTACAACGCTCCTATAGTGTCCTATTACAGTATAATGCGTTCTATTAGGTCCTAACAGATAATTGCTCCTATAGTGCCTATATAGTACATGCTCCCTATAGTTGTCCTATACAGTAGTAATGCATCCTATTGTGGTCCTATAACAGTATACAGGAACCTTGTGTCCTATAGTACAATGCTCCCATATGTGTCCATACAGTATAATGATCCTATAGTGCTCTATACAGTAATGAGCTCCTATAGTGTCCTATACAGTATAATGCTTCCTATAAGTGTCCTATACTAGTTATAATGTCACTAGGTCATATACAATAAAAATCCTATAGTGTCTAACAGTATAAAGCTCTATTGTGTCCTATACAGTATAAGGCTCTATAGTGTCCTATACAGCTAATGTACTATAGTGTCCCTATAATAGCAATAGTCCTATAGTTGTCTACTAACAGAATAGTAGCCCTATAGTGTCCTATACGTATACTGCTCCTATAGTGCCCTATACAGACATAATCCTATAGTGTCCTACCAGTATAAGCTTATAGTGTCCTATAACAGTATAATGCTCTATAGTGTCCTATACAGTATAAACCTCCTATAGTGTCCTATACAGTATAATGCTCCTACTGGGTGTGACGGCTCTACCCCTGAATATTCGGGAAGGACTTCCATCATCTGTCATAGGAATCCTAATCATCCTGACATATTCCCTCTCCAGCAGGTGCCCTCTCCCCACCCTCAATGCGGTCACTGTCCCTTTAAGGCGGCTGAGACATTGTGACAGCGGGGGGGATTCAGTGAAGCTCTGGAATGTCATTGCCTATAAGACACCCATGTGACATCTTATTACCAGATCATCTCACAGTCGTGTATCGGGGGTCTACTTCTCCCCAGTGTAGGGGGCTTCGTCTCTCTTGGGTCATGTTTGCCTCCGTTTGCTGGGGCTTGCACTGTCGCACTCTGAGGGGGGGAGCTGTGCCGTGCTCTGTGGACCCCCCTCCTGGGTTGTAGCCATCCTGACAGATGACCTGTATTGACCAGCTGTTTGGTCACATGACATCCCTCCCCGTAATCCTCAGGGAACCTGCAGACATTTGCGTCCCTGGCGTCACACTACATCCGTTCTCTGGGAACCCTGACTATTCCGTGAGGTAGGTACAAGCTGCGGATGTGGAGGTGATGTACGTGAGGCGAGCTGCGCGTGTATACCGTACCGTGTGCCTGGAGCGGACCAGGCTGTTGTTTTGTAAATCACAGATGTAGCAGAGCTGGATTTGTCATTGCACAGATTTTGGATAAATACCATAATATTTTATTGTATCTAGTAATAAAATATGTTGTGCACACTACATGATAGACTCTCGCTCTGCTACATATTACTTGTTTACGAGAGACGATGTAATTGTGGGGTGCAACCGGGGAGTCGTAGTAGCTTAGAGGTAGAGTCTACTAGATGTATAGGGTCCTGTGCTATGGGGACCCCTCGCCTCATCAGTATTATACAACAATTGTATAAATTGTCACATTAGTTGCCCGGGTGCCTTAAAGGGAATGGGTGGTCAGACTGGCCACACAGGTGAATTGAGAGAATTCATCCGTTGGGACCACAGCAATGACTGGACACTTGTCTATTTATTAGGTTTATTTCATGGATTATTAGTTCTTTTGGAATAAATCTACATGGGGATTATTTATAGGCTGGAGGTAGACCTAAGTGAAGAGAACTGTTAGCAGGTGTGACCATACAGACTGCAGCCAGTGTTATGTTCCTCCTGGAGAGATGTGTAATCAGACCTCACCATGCTGTGCTTCTGTGCTCTCTGAGCCAGGTTAGTGAATTATCCCTGGAGAGATGTGTAAAAGACCTCACACATGTGTGCTCTGGGCTCTCTGCAGCCAGGTTAGTTTATTGTCCCTGGAGAGAGTGTAATCAGACCTCACACTGCTGTGCTCTGTGCTCTCTGCAGCCAGTGTTATGTACGCGCCTGGAGAGATGTGTAATTCAGACCTCACATGCTGTGCTCTGTGCTCCTGCTCGCCAGTGTGTATATATTGTCCTGGAGAGATGTGTATCATCCTCAACACTGCTGTGCTCTGTGCCTCTGCAGCCAGTGTATGTATTGTCCTGGAGAGATGTGTAATCATACCTCACACTGCTGTGCTCTGTGTCCCCTGCAGCCAGTGTTTTATGTATGGTCCCTGGAGAGATTGTGTAATCAGACCTCACACTGCTGTGCTCTGTGCTCTCTGCAGCCAGTGTTTATTATTGTCCCTGGAGATTCTGGGTAATCAGACCTCACACTGCTGTGCTCTGTGCTCTCTGCAGCCAGGGTAGTATTGTCCCTGGAGAGTGTGTAATCAGACTCACACTGCTGTGCTCTGTGTCGTCTGCAGAGTGCTATGTATTGTCCTGTAGAGATGGTGAATCAGACCTCACACTGCTGTGCTCTGTGTTCTCTGCAGCCATGAAGTATTGTCCTTGGAGAGATGTGTAATCAGACCTCACCACTGCTGTGCTCTGTGCTCTCGCGAGCCGGTAGGTTATGTATGTCCCTGGAGAGAGTTGTAATCAGACCTCACATGCTGTGCTCTGTGCTTCTGAGCCTGCGAGCGGCTATGTATGGACCCTGTAGAGATGGTAATCAGACCTCACACTGCTGTGCTCTGTGTTCTCTGCAGCCAGTGTTATGTATTGTCCCTGGAGAGATGTGTTGTAATCAGACCTCACACTGCTGTGCTCTGTGCTCTCTGCGCAGTGTTATGTAGTGCCACTGGAGAGATGTGTAATCAGACCTCACACTGGTGCTCTGTGATCTCTGCAGCCAGTGTTATGTACTGTCCCTGGGAGATGCGTAATCATACCTCAACTGCTGTGTCTGTGCCTCTCTCTGCAGCCAGTGCTATGTTGTCCCTGTGAGATGTGTAATCAGACCTCACACACTGCTGTGCTCTGTGTTCTCTCGCAGCCATGTAGTATTGTCTTTGGAGAGATGTGTATGATGTGTTTAGCAGTAGGACTGCCATATATGCAGGGGCGTAACTTAAGGGGGTGCAGAGATTGCGGTTGCACCTGGGCCCAAGAGGTTTAGGAGGCTAGTAGTATATAGCATACATTATAGTCGGGGGCCAGGCACAGACTTTGCACTGGGCCACCAGCTCTCGTTATGCCACTGCATATATGATTTATATTCCAAGTATTGTAGTCTCCAAGTGCACTGGAAACGTTGCTCCACACTGCTTTGCACTGCGCTGCATTGACCATCCTGCAGCCACTCTGCTTTAATAAAAGAACTGCCTATTGCAGAGAGACAAGAGCACAGCAGTGGAGGACACCCCTGCAGAAGATGCAATGCCCTGTATTCAGTGGTAGCTGCACACAACTGCCGTCACTGCCCACATGACCATTACTCCAGCTAAAAAATCACATTGGGGCCCAGTGATCAGGACTGTGATGGGACCATCCTATAACTGCTCCCTCATGTTTAAAAAGATACGGAGCATATTCACTTGAGTCATATATAAAATATCATAAATGTTGTTACGGTTCTGGGGGTTCGGGGGTCCAGGGGGTGGTAATGTTTCTCTATTGGGGAGCTGCCAGGTCTAATCTTCTGAAATAGTCAATGATATAATAAGGAGAATGTAGCAAATATTGTGTCATCTTTGCGACATCCCAGGATGCATTGCTTCATAGTTACTTAGTCACAATATTTCATAACAATGTAACTGTCCTCTTCATTCCTGTGTTTCCTGTGCAAACATCTCATAGAGAAGTTATATATACAGTTATATATATAGGTCGCGCTGTGAAAGCCCCTTCCTCTAACTGGACAGGCCCTTATATATCCATATATGTCCAACCAGGACCGGAGTTTTCTCCTACAAACTCTTTTGTTAAGGTATTGACTAATGATAAGTTACTTGGGGAAGTCTCAGACGTTCTATGTGGGGGGTCCTAAATAGAAAATCCTCATGTATACACTTGAACTAAGGATTCCAGTTGTAAAATGAAAAACATTTGCCACTATATAAAGTGCCAAAACCTTGTCCTCACACGCTGTGCTCCTTGGTCTCTTTGTGGAGCTGCACCACAGACCCTTCTCTTCTGAGAAAAATCTGTAGCGGGCTGGCAAAATGCATGATTACTATAGCGATGGCATGAGCGGGCGGGTGACTGTAGAGCAGCTTGAGGCAGAGAACACCAGAGCCCACAGCGTGTGGGACACACTCCTATCGGAATATTAATTCATATTTCACAGTCCATCTGCTACAACTAACATACACCATTTTTCTAGGGACATACCTAACGCTGGCTGCAGAGAACAAGAGCACAGCAGTGTGAGGACACACCCTAGGGCATGCTTAAAGTTGCCCGCCTTGAATATTAAACCATACCACAGTCCTGCTGCTACTAACAACATACACAAAAGGTCTGATATTACACAGCTCTCCGGGACCAAAACCAAAACTGCCTGTAGAGGAGCACAGAGCAAAACAATGTGGACATGTCCCTAGTGCACAATCCTGGAATATAAATCCATATTTCAGTCGCTGCCACTATCAACATACACAAAGTAATGAATACATAGATATCCAAAGACGATACCCAACACTGCCTGTGGAGAAGGAAAAGAGCACAGCGTGTGAGGACATGCACCCTAGTGTACAATCCTGGAATATAAATCCATATTCACAAGTCCTGCTGCCACTATCAAACATCACAAAAGTATGAATACATAGATATCCAAAGACGATACCCAACATGCCTGTGGAGAGCAAAGAGCACAGCAGTGTGAGGACATGCACCTAGTGTACAATCCGGAATTATAAATCATATCCACAGTCCCGCTGCTACTAACAACTACACAAAGGTCTAGTTCACATCTCCCAGGGACAATATATAAACTGGCCACAGACTGTATGGTCACACCTGCTGACAAGGTTCCTTTAAGAGTATTTATGTTCTGATTGTCAAGAACCTTCTGGGCTTGTCCCTTCCCTCGCTCCATCCCTGGCTCTCATGAGCCCAGGTGGCACTGAACAGGAGGTTTTTCACAAATTTTTTTTTTTGCTTGTATTTTCATTGGGGATTGAATGAAAAATGTGTGTGAGGCGGGAACGTGTGCCCTTCCTCCTGTGCTGCGCAGTGCGGGTCCTCACGACTGCTGGGCGCCACTGAAGGTCTCGCGTTCACGTCGGTGTCTCACAACGTTCTCTTCTGTAAAACTTACTGATATTTTATCGACGCGTCTTGCAGGAAACTTGGCCAGCTGCGATGTTCTCAATCAGCACCATGACCGCATAGGCAACACCGCATCTACAAGACCAGCACCCACCTACCGTCCAGGAGACTGGAAGACCCCATAGGGACGATCCAGTCCACGCTACTTCATGTACACCCCGTTATTGGGGGCTCTCACATTAAACCCAACCCGCTGGTGTGAAGACAACACACCAGAAACCCCCAACAATTAGCCTGCATCTATAGGGAAAACCTGGCAGTATATGTTAGATTTACCTAAAGTGCCCCCGACAGGATAATGCCACGTTATTACACAAGTCAATTTCTAGTATGGTAGGTTTCAGTTTAAATCAGGATAGGACTCTCTGAAAAGAGAGATGCTCTGGAGTGACTGGCGCCAAGAGAGGATCTACAAGGGATTTGTGCTGTGAGACCCCCTTTAAAAGGGAAGAACTAGAGGGAGACAAGGCAGAGTGAACAGCCTAGAGAAGCTCAATAAGACGGCCGAAGCGTAAAGATGGAGTCAGGAGAAGCGTAGCAAAAAAAAAAGATCGAAAGTAATAGAGGACTAAAGGGCATGCCTAGGAATCATGAACAGAAAAAACCTAGTTTGCGAGTGTGGGACAGCGTTGAATGACAGTGTCTCTGTTCGCAGGGAAGCAATCCCTGTAAGTAGTCAGGAAGGCAAACGTAAATGAATGCTGATCCGGGGGGGGAGAAGCAAAGATCTGAAAGTTCTCGATAGGGACTGGCTACTGAACAATGTATACGGCAGATTCGTCGTAGGCGTTGAAGCTTAGAATAAAAACCTCAGTGTTCATCATTTCCTTATACAGAAAACACAAGTCTACAAGCGAAACTTTATTGCGCCACATTAAGGGGATGGTGGGACGGTGCACCCCCTTTAAAGAATAAGCATAAAGTGACCCTTGGTGGTTGGGATGGTTCATACTAAGAACAGAGGCGGCAGGAGACCTTTACTTAGAAGGAGGACAATGGGGCAGATTACTTACCCGGTCGTTCGCGATCCAGCGGCGCGTTCTCTGCGGTGGATTCGGTCCGGCCGGGATTCACAAGGTAGTTCTCCGCCTGCGCTGAAGTTCCCCGGAGGCGCACTGGAATGCCCTGAAATTCCAGGCCTATACTGGTGAAGGTAAGTGTAATTTTCGCTACAATTTTTTGTATTAAATGCGGGGTTTTTTCCGAATCCGGGGGTTTCGTTGGCCACGCCCCCCGATTCGTCGTGTGACATGCCAGCGCCGATGCGCACAATCCGATAGCATGCGCCAAAATCCGGGGCAATTCAGGTACAATCGGCGCAAATCGTAAATATTCGGTTAACACGTAAGAAAAAACCGAATCGGGCCCTTAGTAAATGACCCAACGAGCTGACGCTGTGATGTTCTCAGAGTGAGCTCCCCGCTTGATGGTTACAGTTCTAACAATAAGATACTTTATCAGAAAAAAAACGTCGTGACACTGTGACTCTGTGCGGACATTGGTGACCTTTGGTCTATGACAATCTCTGCAGCCTCATCTCTTGTGTGCTGGTCACGGTCCCTGTATTGGTCACCTTGCTACTATGTGGCCCCATTTATGTTGCACAATGGAACAACAAGTGTCACTCACCTCTACTTCATAGACAACTACAAGTGTATTTTTAGTTTGTATAGTTAATACAGTGATAGTTTTCCTGCAGCTCCTCCTGTTCCGTCTGACACAGTCTGCAGAGTTCTGACCTTAGTGGTGACTGAGGAATCCTCTTTTATCTTTTTAGTACTTAGAATCCAACTTCACATATCAGTGGTTTTGTCTACCCTATGATCTCACCATAATAAACCAGGTGGCTTAAAGGAAATCTACCATCAAATCCAACATGATAAATCCAAGACACTAATTCATAAATCCAAGCACCCTGACTGTGATAATCTTCTTATATTTGTTATCCATGGCAATCAACTTCTATAATTAAGCAAATGAGCCAGAAGGGCTCTGTAGGGTACCAGAGACCCTCCTTGCTGTAGCTTCACAGGCTGTTACATTGTTTCAATCTCCCCATTCTCCATCAGCACTTTACTGCTCCCTCTTCCTGATGTAATTTCACACAGTAGTAGATGGAAGTGCTCCTGCACAGTGTAACATCCTGTGAAACTACAGCATGGAGGGGCTCTGGTAACACCTCCAAAGCCGTACAGGCTCATTGCCTGAAGTGTCCCTGGTTTATCATGATGGATTTGGATGGGAGATTTCTTTAAGATGTTACTGCCTGCAGAAAATGAATAGGGACAAAAAACCCAGGACTGAAGAAGGAAGAGATACTCCACACTTGCACAGAGGAGTAAGTTAAACTGGGTAGAACCCCCCCCCCACAGACCCCATCCTAAAATAGTGGGATGGTCATGTGCTTTTGAATGACAAGAGGAAGATCATGTGATTCAATGTAAGTAAAAGGTTTGACATCGAGAAGGTAACTATAGACACTGGCTGTAGCAGGAGGAGCCCTTCCCCCGTGTGTTAGACAAATGTAAACTAAGCCGACATGGCTACATCAAAAAATGAAAGGGATTCTGATAACGTAATCAATTGCTGTATTCTTGCAATCTGTTCTCTAACTCTTTATTCTTTTATTCCTGTGACTGTTGGTATAAACCTCTTAAAGGCGGACATAAAACCTGGTTTTTATCATGAAGTAAATGGGGGACGTTGTAATTGAAATCAGTTCCGTAAAGAGTCTTATCCTCCACATGCTGTCCCCAGCCGCGGCGGGGTCCCTGCTAGACGATACCATAGTGATCAGGGATTAATGAGTTAAACCTTTAAAGCTGCGCTCACTGTCATTAATAGACTTAACATGATTAGGACAGATGGGGCAAAGACCTGCTCACCAAGGAACAATTATATTGAATTACTGTTAAAGGGGATGTGACAATAAGGACACGAGCCTGCTCCTTCAGACACCCCCATCTCATGGCCAGGGCTGGATGGATAATCCTCTCTGGATCACTATGCCCATTCAGGAGAACTGCAGCGTGTTAATACCCTCATTTCTCTCTGCCTCCCTAAGTGTCACTGCAGCCCGTGTAGTCTCCTGTGCTAATCATCTCTCCAAGTTAGCTCACGCAGCATGTAATCCTCATCTCTACCAGTAAGTAGTCACTGGCAGCAGTGTGTACCTCCATCCTCGTCCAGTAGTAGATAGTTCACTGCAGCGTGTAGTAACCTCATCTCTCCAGTACGTAGTACTGAAGGCAGACTAGTTACGCACTCAATATCCAGTAGTGTCACTGCAGCGTTGTAGTACTCATCTCCCGCATGTTCCCAGAATGTAGTACCTATCATCTGCCCATAAGACGTCCCTGCATATGACTCGTTAATCCATCTCTCCCAGTAGTGTAGTCACCTGCACCCGCGCTTGTAGTACCATCTTACCTCCGTCTGGAGTATTGTAGATCACTGCAGCGTTGTAGACCTCATCTCTCCAGTAGTAGTGTCACTGCAAGCGGTGTACAGAGTAAGCCCTCATTCCCTGTTCCTCTCAGCGTGTAGCCACTCCTAGTACCACATGCAGATCGTTGTAGTGACACTCATCTCACCTCACCCAGTAGTGTCATGCAGCAGTGTCCCCTAGTACTCACCTCAGTAGTCAGTCACTGCAGCCTCCGTGAGTACCTCATCTCCCCAGTAAGCGTCACTGACAATATTTCTTCTCTCCATGAGTGCAGCAGTGTAGTACCTCTCATCTCCCCAGTAGTAGTCCACTGCAGCGTGTAGTACCTCATTCCCAGTAGTGGTCACCTGGCAGCTGTAGTACCTCACTCTCCCTAGTAGCTCACGCAGCGTATGGGTTTGTACCTCCACTCATCTCTCCATAGTAGTCACTGCCAAGTTGACTGAGTCCCTATCTCTCCCACGTAGTAGTCACTGCATGGTGTATACCTCATCTCCCCAGAGTCCTACGTCACATGACAGCCCGTGTAGTACCCGCTAATTCTCTCCAGTTAGTAGCTCACTGCAAGCAGGTCTACCTCCATTAGTATCATCAGTGTATACCTCCATCTCCCCAGTAGTAGTAACGCCCGCAGCGGTGTAGTACCTCACTCACCATTAGTAGTCACTGCACGTCTGTAAGTACCTCATCTCTCCAGTAGATAGTCACGCAGCGTTGTTGTTGTAGTACTCCCATCCTCCGATACGTAGTCACTCCGCAGCATTGTAGACTCTCTTCGCAGTAGGAGCCTGCCATGCATGTAGTATCGCCTCACTCTCCAGGTGTTAGTCACTCAGTGATCCTTCTCTCCCCTAGTCAGTCACTGCCAGCAGTTGTAGTACCTCCATCTCTCCCAGTAGTAGTCCACTATCGGTGTAGTACCCGTCATTCTCCATAGTAGTCACTGCAGCGTGTCAGTACCTGCCAAGCTGAGTGATGGGTCTATCTCCTAGTAGATACCAGTGTATTGTCTATCACCTGTACATCTCTCCATTAGTAGTCCACTGCCAGCCTTGTAGTACCTCAGTATCCCCCAGTAGTAGTAACGCAGCCGTGTAGTACCTCATCTCTTACCAGTAGTAGTCATGCATGGTCAGTGTGACCTCATCTCTTCCAGTTCAGTAGTCACGCAGCGTTTGTTATGTAACCTGCATCTCCCATATGTAGTCACTGAGCGCTCGTGTATACCTCTCCTCACTCACCCATGTAGTTAGTCACTGCAGGCGTGAGTACTCCCTCTCAGTCTACCCGATTTAGTCACTGAGCGTGTAATACCTCATCCCCAGTAGTCCCATCGATGTCCTTCCCTGTACACTGCAGCGGTTGTCGACTCTCATCTCTACCCAGTAGTAAGTCCACCTGCCAGCGTGTCTAGTGCCGCTACCCTCAATTCGTCACAATTAGGAGTCACTTGCAGCGTGTTCAGTACCCTCATTCCTCAGTATAGTCACTGCAGCGTGTAGTACCTCATACTCTCCATAGTAGCACGGCAGCGTGTAGTACCTAATCTCCCAGTAGTCCATAGTGGCCCTATCCCTAGCCATATACATGCTCGCTCCTATAGTGTCCTATACAATTATAATGTCCTATAGGCCCTACACAGTAAATGCTCCTATAGTGTCCTATACAGTATCATGCTCCTAGATTGTCCTATACAGTATAATTCTCCTATAGTGGCCCTGCACGTAATAATGCTCCTATAGTTCCCTATATAGTACACTGCTCCTATAGTGTCCTCATACAGTATAATGCTCCTCTAAGTGCCCTATATATTACAATGCTCCTATAGTGATGCCTATATCAGTACAATGGCGCCTATAAGTTGTCCTATACAGTATAATGCTTCCTAAGTGCCCTATATGTAACCTGCTCCTATATGTCCTATACAGTATAACGATACTATAGCCTAATAGTGCGTCCTATATGCAAGTATAAGTGAATCCTATAGTGTCCTATAAGTAATACATATTTGCTTAAACGTCCTATGTGTCCTATAGACAGTCCCATAGTCTCAGTATAGACTCCATAGTGCCTCTATACAGTACCAGCTGCCTATAGTGTCCTATACAGTATAATGCTCTTAGGCCCTATACTATGTCCTATAGTAATGTCGTCGTCTATACAGTATAAATTCATAGTGTCCTACACAGTAATAAAAGCTCCTATTGTGTCCTATACTATAATGCTCCTATAGTGTCCTATACACGTAATTGTCCTATAGTGTCCCTATAAAGTAATATACTCCTATAGTCGTCCTACACAGTAATAAAGCTCCTATAGTTGGTCCTATACAGTAGTATGCTCCTATAGTGCCCTATTACAGTATAATACATCCTATAGTGTCCTACCAGTATAAGCCCATAGTGTCCTATAACAGTATAATGCTCTATAGTGTCATACAGTATAAACCCCTATATGTCCTATACATTATAAAAGCTCCTACGGGTTGTGACGGCTCTACCCCTGAATATGTCGGGAGGACTTCCATCATCTGTCATAGGAATCCTAATCATCCTGACATATTCCCTCTCCAGCAGGTGCCCCCTCCCCACCCTCAATGCGGTCACTGTCCCTTTAAGGCGCTGAGCATTGTGCACAGCAGGGGGGGATTCAGTGAAGCTCTGGGAATGTCATTGCCTATAAGACACCATGTGACATCTTATTATCCAGATCCTCTCACAGCGGTTATCGGGGGTCTCATTCCTCCCCAGTGTAGGGGGCTCGTCTCTCTTGGGTCAATGTCTTGCCTCCGCTTTGCTGTGGCTTGCACTAGTCGCCCTCTGAGGCAGGGGGAGCTGTGCCGTGCTCTGTGGACCCCCCTCCTGGGTTGTAGCCATCCTGACAGATGACCTGTATTGACCAGCTGTTTTGGTACTGTGACATCCCCCCCGTCCCCGTAATCCTCAGGGAACCTGCAGACATTTGCGTCCCTGGCGTCACACTACATCCGTTCTCTGGGAACCCTGACTATTCCGTGAGGTAGGTACAAGCTGCGGATGTTGGAGGTGATGTACGTGAGGCTGCAGCGTATACCGTACCGTGTGCCTGGAGCGGACCAGGCTGTTGTTTTGTAAATCACAGATGTAGCAGAGCTGGATTTGTCATTGCACAGATTTTTGGATTATAATACATAATATTATTATTGTATCTCGTATAATAAAATATGTTGTGCACATACATGATAGACTCAGCTCTGCTACATATGTACTTGTTTACGAGAGACGATGTAATTGTTGGGTGCACCGGGGCGTAGTAGCTTAGAGGTAGCAGTCTACTAGATGTACTAGGGTCCTGGTGCTATGAGGGACCCCTCTGCCTCATCAGTATTATACAAACACTTGTATAAATTTTACATTAGTTGCCCGGGTGCCTTAAAGGGAATGGGGGTCAGACTGGCCCACCAGGGAATCTGAGAATCATCCGTTGGGCCCACAGCAATGACTGGACACTTGTCTATTTCTTATAGGTTTATTCATGGATTATTAGTTCTTATTGGTAATAAATCCTACATGGGGATTTTATGGCTGGAGGATCAGACCTCAAGTGAAGAGAACCTGTCAGCAGGTGTGACCATACAGACTGCAGCCAGTGTTATGTATCCTCCCTGGAGAGATGTGTAATCAGACCTCACACTTGCTGTCTGTGCTCTCTGCGCCAGTGTTAGTAATTATCCCTGGAGAGATGTGTAATCAGACCTCACACATGCTGTGTGCTCTGTGCTCTCTGCAGCCAGGTGTTGTATTGTCCCTGGAGAGAGGTGTAATCAGACCTCACACTGCTGTGTCTGTGCTCTCTGCAGCCAGTGTTATGTACTGTCCCTGGAGAGATGTGTAATTCAGACCTCACATGCTGTGCTCTGTGCTCTCGCAGCCAGTGTGTTATATTGTCCTGAGAGATGTGTAATCATCCTCAACACTGCTGTGCTCTGTGCGTTCTCTGCAGCCAGTGTATGTATTGTCCCTGGAGAGATGTGTAATCATACCTCACACTGCTGTGCTCTGTGTCCCCTGCAGCCAGTGTTATGTATTGTCCCTGGAGAGATTGTTAATCAGACCTCACACTGCTGTGCTCTGTGCTCTCTGCAGCCAGTGTTATTATTGTCCCTGGAATTCTGTGGTAATCAGACCTCACACTGCTGTGCTCTGTGCTCTCTGCAGCCAGTGTAGTATTGTCCCTGGAGAGATGTGTAATCAGACCTCACACTGCTGTGCTCTGTGCGCTCTGCAGCCAGTGCTATGTTATTTCCCTGTAGAGATGTGAATCAGACCTCACACTGCTGTGCTCTGTGTTCTCTGCAGGCCATGTAAGTATTGTCCTTGGAGAGATGTGTAATCAGACCTCACACTGCTGTGTCTCTGTGCTCTCTGCAGCCAGGTTATGTATTGTCCCTGGAGAGAGTTGTAATCACCTCACATGCGTGCTCTGGCTACTGTGCTCTCTGCAGCAGTGCTATGTATGGTCCCTGTAGAGATGGTAATCAGACTACCACTGCTGTGCTCTGTGTTCTCTGCAGCCAGTGTTATGTATTGTCCCTGGAGAGATGTGTTTAATCAGACCTCACACTGCTGTGCTCTGTGCTCTCTGGCAGTCCATGTTATGTATTGTCCCTGGAGAGATGTGTAATCAGACCTCACACTGCTGTGCTCTGTGATCTCTGCAGCCAGTGTTATGTACTGTCCCTGGGAAGATGCGTAATCAATACCTCACACTGCTGTGCTCTGTGCTCTCTCTCTGCAGCCAGTGCTATGTATTGTCCCTGTAGAGATGTGTAATCAGACCTCACACTGCTGTGCTCTGTGTTCTCTGCAGCCAATGTTAAGTATTGTCTTTGGAGAGATGTGTATGATGTGTTTAGCAGTAGGACTGTCATATATGCAGGGGCGTAACTTAAGGGGGTGCAGAGATTGCGGTTGCACCTGGGCCCAAGAGGTTTAGGAGGCTAGTAGTATATAGCATACATTATAGTCGGGGGCCAGGCACAGACTTCTCGTTATGCCACTGCATATATGGATTTATATTCCAGTATTGTAGCTTCTCCAAGTGCACTGGAAACGTGTCCTCACACTGCTTTGCACTGCGGCTGCATTGACCTACTCTGCAGCGCACCCTCTGCTCTTAATAAAAGACTGCTCATTGCAGAGAGACAAGAGCACAGCAGTGTGAGGACACCCCTGCAGAAGCTGCAATGCCATGTATTCAGTGGTAGCTGCACACACCTGCCGTCACTGCCCTACATGACCATTACTCCATGCTAAAAAATCACATGGGGCCCAGTGATCAGGACTGTGATGGGACCATCCCTATAACTGCTCCCTCATGTTAAAAAAGATACGGAGCTAATTCCACTTGATGTCATATATAAAATACCATACATGTTGCACGGTTCTGGGTGTTCGGGGGTCCAGGGGGTGGGTAATGTTTCTCTATTTGGGGAGCTGCCAGGTCTAATCTTCTGAAATAGTCAATGATATAATAAGGAGAATGTAGCAAATATTGTGTCATCTTTGCGACATCCCAGGATGCATTGCTTCATAGTTACTTAGTCACAATATTTCATAACAATGTAACTGTCCTCTTTCCTGCTGTTCTCTGCATAACATCTCATAGAGAAGGATTATATATACAGTATATATATAGGGTCTGCTTGTGAAGCCCCTTCCTCTAACTGGACAGCGCCCCTTATATATCCATATATGTCCAACCAGGACCGGAGTTTTCTCCTACAAACTCTTTTTGTTAAGGTATTGACTAATGATAAGTTACTTGGGGGAGGTCCAGAGGTTCTATATGGGGGGTCCTAAATAGAAAATCCCTCATGTATACACTTTGAACTAAGGATTCCAGTAAAATGAACACATTGCCACTATATAAAGTGCCAAACCTTGTCCTCACACTGCTGTGCTCCTTGGTCTCTTTGTGGAGCTGCACCACCACAACCTTCTCTTCTGAGAAAAATCTGTAGCGGCTGCAAAATGCATGATTACTATAGCGATGGCATGAGCGGGTGACTGTAGAGCAGCTTGAGGCAGAGAACACAGAGCACAGCAGTGTGAGGACACACTCCTATCCTGGAATATAAATTCATATTTCACAGTCCATCTGCTACAACTAACATACACCATTTTTCTAGGGACACTACCTAACGCTGGCTGCAGAGAACACAGAGCACAGCAGTGTGAGGACACACCCCTAGGGCACTTGCTAAAGTTGCCGTCCTTGAATATTAAACCATACCACAGTCCTGCTGCTACTAACAACATACACAAAAGGTCTGATTACACAGCTCTCCAGGGACAAAACCAAAAACTGCCTGTAGAGAGCACAGAGCAAACAATGTGAGGACATGTCCCTAGTGCACAATCCTGGAATATAAATCCATATTTCACAGTCCTGCTGCCACTATCAACATACACAAAGTAATGAATACATAGATATCCAAAGACGATACCCAACACTGCCTGTGGAGAGAAAAGAGCACAGCAGTGTGAGGACATGCACCTAGTGTACAATCCTGGAATATAAATCCATATTTCACAGTCCTGCTGCCACTATCAACATACACAAAGTAATGAATACATAGATATCCAAAGACGATACCCAACACTGCCTGTGGAGAGCAAAGAGCACAGCAGTGTGAGGACATGCACCTAGTGTACAATCCTGGAATATAAATCCATATCTCACAGTCCTGCTGCTACTAACAACATACACAAAGGTCTAGTTACACATCTCTACAGGGACAATATATAACACTGGCCACAGACTGTATGGTCACACCTGCTGACAGGTTCCTTTAAGAGTTATTTATGTTCTGGATTGTCACAGAACCTTCTGGGCTTGTCCCTTCCCTCGCTCCATCCCTGGTTCTCCTGAGCCCAGTGTGCACTGAACAGGAGGTTTTTCACAATTTTTTTTTTTTGCTTGTATTTTTCATTGTGGGGATTTGAATGAAAAATGTGTGAGGCGGAAACGTGTGCCCTTCCTCCTGTGTGCTGCACGTGCGGGTCCTCACACTGCTGGGCGCCCCTGAATCTCTGCTTCACCTTCTGGTGTCTCACAGACGTCTCTTCTGTAAAACTTCCTGATTATTTTATCGGACGCGTCTTGCAGGAAACATTTGGCAGCTGCGAGATGTTCTCATCAGCAGCCATGACCGCATAGGCAACACCCAGCATCTACAAGACCCAGCACCCACCTACACGTCCAGGAGGACTGGAAAGACCCCCATAGGGACAGATCCAAGTCCAGCTACTCATGTACACCCCTTATTGCCGGGGCTCTCACATTAAACCCAACCCCTGGGTGAGCAACACCAGAAACCCCCAACAATTAGCTGCAATCTATAGGAAAACCTGGCAGTAGTGTTAGATTTCCCTACAGTGCCCCCGCAGGATAAATGCAGTATTACACAATGTCCTTTCTAGTATTGGGGTTTCAGTGTAAATCAGGATAGGACCTCCTGAAAGAGAGCTGCTCTGAGTAACTGCTGACCAAGGGATGAGGATCTACAACTGGGATTTGTGCTGTGGAGACCCCCTTAAAGGGACAGAGACCCAACCAAGACAATGTAGTAGTGAAAGGCCATCTGCTCTGCAACTTCTGTGACCACCTCTGTCTTCAGAGCGACATGTAAGTAGTCACAGGAAGGCAAGTAAATGAATTGCTGATTCAGGGGGGGAGAAGCAAAGATCTGAAAGCTTCTCGATAGGGATGTGATACTGACTACAATGTATCCGAGCAGATCCTGTCGTAGGGTGAAGCTTTAGAATGAAAACCTCAAGTGTTCATCATTTCCTCTTTATACAGAAACACAGTCTAATGAAGCAGAACTTCTTATTGCGTCCACATTTAAAGGGGATGATTGGGACGGTGCACCCCCTTTAAAGAATAAGCATACAGTGACCCTTGGTGGTTGGATGGTTCCATACTCAGACACAGAGGCGGTCAGGAGACCTTTACTTAGAAGGAGACAATGGGGCAGATTTACTTACCCGGTCCGTTCGCGATCCAGCGGCGCGTTCTCTGCGGTGGATTCGGGTCCGGCCGGGATTCACTAAGGTAGTTCCTCCGCTGCGCTGAAGTTCCCCGGAGGCGCACTGGAATGCCCTGAAATTCACCGGCCTATACCTGGTGAAGGTAAGTGTAATTTTCGCTACACATTTTTTGTCTTAAATGCGGCGGTTTTTCCGAATCCGGCGGGTTTTCGTTCGGCCACGCCCCCCGATTTCCGTCGTGTGCATGCCAGCGCCGATGCGCCACAATCCGATCGCATGCGCCAAAATCCCGGGGCAATTCAGGTACAATCGGCGCAAATCGTAAATATTCGGTTAACACGTCAGGAAAACGCGAATCGGGCCCTTAGTAAATGACCCCCAACGAGCTTGACGCTTGTGATGTTCTCAGATGAGGCTCCCAGCTTGATGGTTACAGTCTAACAATAAGATACTTTATCAGAAAAACAACTTGTTGACACTTGTGACTCTTTGCGGACATTGGTGACCCTTTGGTCTATGACAATCTCTGCAGCTCCATCTCTTGTGTGCTGGTCACGGTCCCTCTTATTGGTCACCTTTGCTACTATGTGGCCCCATCTTATGTTGCACAATGTAACAACAAGTGTCACTCACCTCTACTTCATAGACAACTACAGTGTATTTTTAGTTGTATAGTTTATATACAGTGTATAGTTTTTCCTGCAGCTCCTCCTGTTCCTGTCTGCACAGTCTGCAGAGTCTGACCTCTAGTGGTGACTGAGAGAATCCTCTTTTTATCTTTTTATTACTTAGAATCCAACTATCACATATCAGTGGTTTTGTCTACCCTATGATCGTCACCATAAATAAACCAGGTGGCTTAAAGGAAATCTACCATCAAAATCCAACATGATAAACCCAAGACACTAATTCATAGATCCAGGCACCCTGACTGTGATAATCTTCTTATATTTGTTATCCATGGCAATCAACTTCTATAATTAAGCAAATGAGCCAGAAGGGCTCTGTAGGGTTACCAGAGACCCTCCATTGCTGTAAGCTCACAGCTGTTACATTGTTTCAATCTCCCCATTCTCCATCAGCACTTTACTGCTCCCTCTTCCTGATGTATTTCACACAGTAGTAGATGGAAGTGCTCCTGCACAGTGTAACATCCTGTGAAACTACAGCATGGAGGGGCTCTGGTAACACCTCCAAAGCACGTCAGGCTCATTGCCTGAATGGTCCCTGGTTAATCATGATGGATTTGGATGGGAGATTTCCTTTAAGATGTTACTGCCTGCCGGAAAATGAATAGGACAAACCCCAGGACTTAGAGAAGGGAAGATACTCCACTCTGGCACAGAGATAACTGGTAGAACCCCCCCCCCACAGACCCCATCCTAAAATAGTGGGATGGTCATGTGCTCTTTGAATGGACATAAGACAGATCATGTGATTCAATGTATATAAAGGTTTGACATCAGAAGGTAACTACTAGACAACTGGCTGTCAGGCAGGAGCCCTTCCCCCGCTGGTTAGACAATGTAAACTAAGCCCTGACACTGACTACATCAACAAAAATGAAAGGGATCTGATAACTAATCAATTGCTTATTCTTGCAATTCCTGTTCTCTTAACTCTTTATCTTCTTATTCCTTGTACTGTTGGTATAAACCTCTTAAAGGCGGCGATAAACCTGGTTTTATCAATGAATAAATGGGTATCGTGTATATGATAATTCAGTTTCCCTAAATCGACTCTGATCCTCCACACTGCGTTCCCCAGCCACGGGTGCCCTGCTGACGATTACCATAGATGATCTAGGGGTTATTAATAGTAAACACCTGTAAAAGCTGACGTCCACTGTCCATATAGACTTGAATACATGTTAGGCAGACGATGGCAATAGAGACTCACAGGAAGCATTATTAATATACTTACGTTAAAGGGGATGGACAATCAAGGGACAAACCCTTCAGGACCCCCATCTCATGGCCTGGGCTGAGATAATCCTATTTCTCTGGATCACATCGTGCCCATTCAGGAGCACCTGCAGCGTGTTAATACCTCATTCTCTCCAGTGTAAGTATGTCCACTGCAAGCGTTAGTACCCCCATCTCTCCAGTATAGTCACGCAGCATGTATTACCTCATCTCCCAGTAAGTAGTCCTGGCAGCATGTCGTACCTCATCTTCCAGTATAGTCACTGCAGCGTGTAGTAACTCATCTCTCCAGTACGTAGTCACTGCACAGTAGTACCTGATCTCTCCAGTAGTAGTCACTGTCAAGCGTTAGTACCTCATCTCCCGCAGTATAGTAGTCACTGCAGCAATGAGAACCTACATCTCCCAGTAAGTAGTCACTGCAAGCAGCGTTGTAAACTCTCAATCTCTCCAGTAGTAGTCACCTGCAGCGTGTAGTACCCTCGTCTCTCCAGTAGTAGTCACTGCAGCGTGTAGTACTCATCTCTCCATTAGTAGTCACTGCAGGTGTAGTACACGAAAGAGGATGCCCGCACCCAGTAGAACTCGCAGCGTGTAGTAGCTCATCTCTCCATTAGTAGTCCACTACTGCAGCGTGTAAGCTGACCTCATCTCCTCCAGTAGTAGTCACAGCATGTAGGTACCTAATCTCCCTCAGTAGTAGTCAACGCAGCGTGTAGTACCTCATCTCCCCAGTAGTAGGTCACTGCAGCTGTAGTACCTCATCTCTCTCACTCCATAGTGTCACTGCAGGTGTAGTACCTAATCTCCCCAGTAGTAGTCACTGCAGCGTGTAGTAGCTCATCTCTCCAGTAAGTGTCATGCAGCAGTGTAGTACCCTATCATCTCCCCAGCGTAGGTCACTGCAGCGTTGGTGTGTACCCACCTCATCTCTCCAGTAAGTGCACTGCAGCGTGTAGTACCTTCATCTCCCCAGTAGTAGTCACTGCAGCGTGTATACCTCATTCCCCAAGTAGTCACTGCAGCGTGTAGTACACGTCATCTGCTACATAGTAGTCACTGCAAGCGTGTAATACCCATCTCTCCAGTTAGTAGTCACTGCAGCGTTGTATTACCTCATTCTCTCCCAGTAGTAGTCCCACTGCACAGGTTGTAGGTACCTCATCGCTCCATTAGTAGTCACTGCAGCGTTGTAAGTACCTCATCGTCTCCAGAGTAGTCACTGCAGCGTGTAAGTACCCATCTCTCCAGTAGTAGTCACTGCAGCGGTAGTACCCGTCATCTCTCGCAGTAGTGAGTCACTGCCAGCATGTAGTACACTCATCTCTCCAGTAGTAGTCACTGCAGCGTGTATTCCTCATCTCCCCAGTAGTAGTACACTGCCAGCATTAGTACCTCATCTCTCCAGTAAGTAGTAGCACTTCCAGCGTGTGTACACCGTCATTCTCCATAGTAGTCACTGCAGCGTTGTAGTACGCGTATGTCATCTCCCCAGCTTATGTAGTACCCCGTTCACTGCTCAGCCTTGAGTCTCACTCTCTCCATAGTATACACTGCCAGCTGTAGTACCTCATTCTCCCCAGTAAGTAGTCCACTGCAGCGTTGTATACCTCATCTCTCCAGTAGTAGTCACTGCACGCGTGGTGTACCTCATCTCTCCAGTAGTAGCACTGCAGCGTGTATGTAACCTCATCTCCCATTAGTAGTCACTGCTTGTAGTACCTCATCTCCCTCCAGTAGTAGTCACCTGCAGTCGTTGAGTACCTGCATCTCTCATTCTATGTAGTCACTGCAGCGTGTAGTACCTCATCTCCCCAGTAGTAGTCACGCAGTCATGTATTTGTACTCAGCTCCCCAGTAGTAGGCACGTGCCAGCGTGTTAGTACCCTCATCTCCTCCTTAGTAGTAGTCCACTGCTAGCGGTAGTTTGTCGTACCTAATCTCTCCATTAGTAGGTCACTTGCAGCGTTGTTAGTACCCTCATGCTCTCTAAGTTATGTAGTCACTGCTAGCGTGTTGTTTTAGTACCGTAATGCTCTCCATTAGTAGTCACTGCAGCAGTGTAGTTACCTCAGTCTCTCCTATAGTAGTCACTCTGCACGGTTTGTAGACCTCATCTCTCCAGTATATTCCAACTTGCAGTAGTGTAGTACTCTCATTGCTCTCGTTAGTAGTCCACTTGCGCGTGTTAGATACCTCATCTCATCTCCCCAGTTAGTCACTGCAGCGTGTAGTGTATTCCTCAATCTCCCAGTAGATGTCACCGCACGTGTTAGTACCTCAATGCTCTCCCAGTAGTAGTTCACTGACAGCTGTGTTGATTCTCCCGTAGTAATCCTTCAACTGTAGACTCATCTCTCCATATTAGTAGTCACATGTCAGCGTTATCACTCATCTCCCATGTAGTAGTCCATGCAGCGTTGTAGTAACTTCATCTCCCCAGTAGGTCACTGCAGCAGTGTACCCTATATCCCATATAGCATGCATGTCACCTCAGTCAGTAGTGCACTGCAGAGCTGAGTACCCTCATCTCTCCATTAGTCACGTTCACTTGCAGGTCGTGTCAGTACCTCATCTCTCCTATCCTAGTAGTACTACTTACGTGTCACTGCAGCGTGTAGTTACCTCATCTCTCCAGTAGTATCACTGCAGCGTGTAATACCTCATCCTCCATTAGTAAAGTTCACTGCAGGCAGAGCTGTAGTACCTCAATCTCTCCATCTAGTAGTCACTGCGCGTGTTAGTAATTAATACAGCATTACCGTTGTTACTCCAATCCGTTTTTCGGTTCGCACCCGCTTCCCCTCCCGACCTTCTCACCTCTCCTCCCTCCCCCCCACCTCCCTTCCTTCCTCACCCCCCTCCCCGCTATCCCCCCTCCTCCCTCCCGCTTCCCCCCTCTTCTACCACTCCCACTCGCATCATCCCATCCCTCTGCTCTATGCTCTCCCTCTCTCCCTCCCTCGTGCGTTTTTTGTCAATTCTCCGAAACTATCGGTTTCGCGCTTGGTGGTGGATTTGTCAAGTCAGGATTTGGTGGAACTCTGTCGAAGAGGGAGTAAGAGTTAAGCCGGCGAGTTATCCAGGGTGGTTTGGTGGAGTCAAATGACTTGTTCAATGTTTTTTTCGAATTATTGTATAAGCTTGGGGTGGGACTCATTCGCTCCCTTCGTCCATGTCCCCCGCTTCTTCGTTTCGTCCCCCCTCGTTTCACCGCACTCTCTCGTTTCCATTGCTGTGGTCCCTTGTCTCCCGTCCCCGTTTCCCCCTCGCTTCCCATTTCAACCGCCCCGCTTTCGTTCTAGTCTGTGTTTTATCTATTCATGACCGAGGCGTTTCTTTGATCCCTTTATGGTGATTCGGTTGTGGGCCATAATTTAAACTGCTGGCGATATTTGATGCTTTTGGTCTAGTCTAGTGTGGCGTTGGGCTTAAGGTAGGGGTGGTCGTTTCTAGCTTAAGTTCATGCAACTTCGGGGGGGAATGATGTTGTGGCCGGTAAGGATAATGAATAGGATAGCTCCTGGCGCAGTTGAAAGCATGGATTCCTAAGTTACTCTCTTCTGCGCTGTGGGGGTTTTCCTTTCTCTCCCTTTTCCTCTATATGTTTGCGTTTCTTACCTCCTTCCTTCTTACCCTTTTTTCAAATTCTCTTTTATGGCCATTATTCCGTGCCCTCCTCCTTACCGTCGCTGCACCGTTAAGACTTTCTCTCCCCCTTCTTCTCTTCTCTTTCTCTTTCCAGATTTCCTTTTCTTCTATCCACGTCTTGCTCAATGTCAATTCTCCCCAGTAGTAGGCACTGAGGCCCAGGTTGTAGTACCCTTGCTGGTGGGCGTGCGTTTTCTTCACAATCCTCCCTCAGATATTAGCTTACTAGCTGGTGCTCTGCTTTTATACCTTATTTATCATCTTTCTCCCTCGCATGAAGTTAGTCACTGCAAGCGTGTATTACCGGGGTTGTTTCCGCGTTCATTCTCCTCCCATAGTAGTCCCTGCTAGGCCCTGTGCTATTACCATGAATTGTAGCTCTTGTGCCTTCGCATCTATGGATCCATTTAGTATCCTATTCATCTGCCACTCGTCTTGTCTCTGTGGTAGTCATGACTCGTCTCTTGTTTGGTGCGGTGCCGTTCATCTCTCCATAGTAGTCCGACTGTCATCTGCTTTGTAGTACCCGTGATTTTTCCTCTCCCCAGTCAGTATCATTCTGCATCGTCTGTTGAGTATTTCCACGTTTCATTCTCATCTCTCCTCCCGTATGTAGCTCACTTCACTGCATCCGTTTTCGTTGTTATTCACCACGGGTCCGTGCTCCTTCTCTATCTCTCCGTCCTGCGCCAGTAGTAGATGTCCTGCATTATTGCTTTGTGTTTAGTTACTCTTGTTAAGGGTTTCGCTTTATCGGTTTCTTTGCCTGTGCACCCACATCCAGTGACGATTCTTGCCAATGCGGCAGACTACCCTCTTTCTCTATGCGGTGGGTCGTGTTAACTGGCGCTTTGCACGTCCTCCTGGGTGCCCAGCCTCTCGCCCGGGTCGTTTTTGACGCTCGTGGTTGGGTCCGTGGTTTTCACCGTTCCTCCTCGCATCTGGCCCAGTTTGTCACTAGCAAGCGGGATAGTACCCCTCAGCTCTCCAGTAGTCGTCACGGCAAGCATGTATAACCTTCATCTCCCCTGGGTACCGTAGTCGTCCTGCATCGTGTAGTACCACGTTCAGCATCCCCTGAGTAGTAGTCACTTGCATCGCCTTGTTATTAACCGCTTTTCACTCTTCCAGGTCACGGTTAGTCACTGCAGTCATGGTAGTTACCTTCAAGCTATCATCTCCCCTATGCGTTAGTCACTGTGTCCACGGCTCGTGTCTACTTCCTCCTGCCCCCAGTAGGGAGGGCTCACTGCGCATTGTTTCACCGGTACACTCTGCGCTCCTTGGCCCCCCGTGATGACTCCATACTTAATCTCTCGGGGGGTCGCTTCGGGGTAGTCCTGGGCATTGTTGGGGTAAGCTGGTGTATGGGAAACCATGCGAGTTTCTGTATGGGTTTCATATGTTGGGACCCAATGTCTTGGGTCATTGGTGTCATTGTAAGGAGGGGACAGGGGACAACCCACCTCAAAGGGTCATCTCTATCAATAGAAAGTAACTTTTTCACCTGGCTGACACAGAGCACCAGTGTGGCTGCTTGACACTTGGAATGCTACAATCCTGAGATATAAATCCATATTACACAGTCCTGTCTGCTACTAACAACATACAACAAAGGTTGCTAGAACTTCATCTCTCCAGAGGACAGTCTCTAACCCTGGCTGCACAGAGCACAGAGCACGCAGTGGCGATGAGAAGCCTGCGCTTTAATAGAAGCTCACGTTTTTCCGGCCGTGGACCGAGTCTGAGACTTAGGTAATTCATTAACCCACAACAATCTTCTGTGGACCCCCCTTCTGTTGTGATGCCCAGGGCGATATAATGACAGCAAATCAAGTGGATAGGTTGGACCTTTAAACTTCCCGCTGAGGCAGAATCCGCCTCCCCAATAAGTGACTTCAGTAGTTTTGCAGAGGCTCCAAGATTACAATATCTGCCCGGAGACTGGAGCCCCAGCACAGAGAGGACTGATAACTCCCAGGATTGTGTAATGCGCCTTATGTAATGACTTCTGTCCCAGAACCAGAGATTATTCCTCATCTGACGCAACGGGAAATGGATCAAAAGCAAAGGGAGGGAGGAAGATACTGTCCAGACCTGGCCCCAATACTGCATATAGGAACCCATGTGGATGTTACATGCAAGCAGTGTTAGTAGTTATATTCCTGTACATAGGGGGCAGTATATAGTAGTTATATTCTGTACATAGGAGGCATAATTATAGTAGATTATATAGTCCCTGGTAACATAGGGGGGGCAGTATTAGTAGTTATATTCCTGACATAGGGGCAGTATTATATTAAGTTATATTACTGTACTAGGGGCAGTAATTATAGTATTATATCCGTACATAGGGGGGCAGTATTAAGGATTAGTTTTTTCATGGGAGTGTAGTATATCTCACATAGGGGCAGTATTATATGCTTTATTTTACTGTACATAGGGGATAGTATATGATATAGTAGTTATTATTCCTGTACGATAGGGGCAGTATTATAGTAGTTATTTCCTGTACATAGGGGCAGTATTATAGTTAGTGATATTCTGTACATAGGGGGCAGTATTATGTAGTTATCTTCCGGTACATAGTGGGCCGATTTAGTAGTTATATATTCCTGACTAGGGGCAGTATTTATATATTTCACGTACATAGGGGGCTGTAGTAAGTAGTTATAGTCCTGTAATAGGGGAACGTATTTATAGTAGTTAATATTACCTGTACATAGGGGGCCGTATATAAGTTATATATACTGTACATAGGGGCAGTATATAGTGTATTAACTGTACATAGGGGGCAATTCTAGTAGTTATATTCTGTACATAGGGGACAGTATTATAGTAGTGGTATTCCTGTATGGACATATAGTAGGTCGATTTTGTCATTAGGGCAAGTATTATGTAGTTTATTCTTTACATAGGGGGCAGTAGGTTATAGTAGTTATATTCCTGTATATAGGGGGCCATATTATAGTATTATTCCTGTACATAGGGCAGTAATTAATAGTAGTTATATTTGAACATAGGTAGTGGGCAGTATTCTACAGCATTCATATTCTTTGTACATAGGTGGGCAGTTTATAGCTGGTAGTATTCTGTACAGTCGGGGCGTTTTAGTATATATTTCGTGACATAGGGGGCAGTATTTAGTAACACTGAAATAGGAAACGGTTTCGTCAGCACTCCAGCAAAATAAAAGCACTTATTCTTCATTCTTCATAAAATACATCATGGGTGTAAGTAGGGCACAAGGTCCCTTGTGCCTTATTACACCCCCTGATGTATTTTTTAAAGAATAAGCATATAAAGTGTTTTATTTGTAGCTTGATGCTGTAACCTTTTTCCATTTTTCAGTGATTTGCAAGCTCAAGCCAGAGTCCTCGCGGGCACTTCCACAATCTGTCTCCACACCTGGGACAAAGGGTATGTTTGAAACCTTACCTATCGGTTTTTTCTCTGTTACTTCAGTATTATAGTAGTTATATTCTTGTATCATAGGGGAAGCAGTATTATAGTATTATATTCTGTACTTATGGGGGCATATTCTTGACTTCTATTTCCGTACACTGAGGGACATGTTATAGTATGTTATATTCTTTACAAGGGGGCAGTATTATAGTAGTTCTATTACTTTATATAGGGGCAGTTTATTATAGTAGTTATATTCCTGTACATAGCGGGACAGTTTTATAGTAGTTTATCGTTAGGGTAGCAGTTATATAGTTATTTCTGTACATAGTGGGCAGTATTATAGTAGTTATATTCCTGTACATAGGGGGCATGAGTATTTAGTAGTTATATTCTTGTCAACATAAGGGACAGGTATTTGTAGTTATTCCTTACATAGAGGGCAGTTTTATAGTAGTTAGTCTTGTACTAGGGGCATACTATAGTAGTTATTATCTCTTGGTACATAAGGGACAGTATTATAGTAGTTTATTTTCCTGTACATAGAGGCAAGTTTATATAGTTATATTACTTGACATAGGCCAAGTATTATAGTAGTTATATATTTGTACATAGGGGGCAGTTATATAGTAGTTACTTTCTTTACTCAGGGTGGTGCTATTTGTAGTTTATAACCTACATAGGGGGCAGTACTTTATGTAGTTAATATTCTTGACATAGGGGGCGTCAGTATTAGTAGTTATTATTCCTGTACCATAGGGCCAGTATTAGAGTAGTTATATTCCCTGTAATAGGGGGGCAGTATTATGTAGAGTTATATTCTTGTACATAGGTTGCAGTATATAGTGTTATATCTTGTACTAGGGGCAGTATTATAGTAGTTAATTCTGTACATAGGGGGCAGTATTATGTAGTTATATTCTGTTGTACATAGGGGGCAGTATTAGTAGTTCATTATATTAACATGGGGCAGTTTTTTAGTAGTTCTATATTCCTGTACATAGGGGGGCAGTATTATAGTCAGTTATTATTCTTGTACATAGGGTCGTGCAATATTTCTCCAAAATAGTTCTTCGAGCGTTTTATTCTGTATTTTCGGTACCTATGGTGGCATATTAGTAGTTATATTCTTGTAATAGGGGGCAGTATTATAGTAGTTATATATTCATGTAATAGGGGGGGCAGTATTATAGTAGTTTATATTCCTGTACATAGGGGGCAGTATTTAGGTAGTTATCATTCTTGTACATAGGGGGCGGGAGTATTTATAGTAGTTATATTTTGTATGTAATAGGGGCTAGGGCAGTTATTATATCGTAGTTATAATTTTGTACATAGGGCCAGTATATAGTGAGTTATATTATTCTTGTACATAGGGGGCAGTATTGTATAGATAGTATATTCTTGGTACATAGGGCGAGGCCATATATAGTTTTAATTTCCTGTACAAGGGGGCTAGTATTATAGTAGATATATTCTTGGAATAGTGGCATTATTATGTAGTTATATTCTTGTACATAGGGGGCAGTTTATAGTAGTTATATTCTTTGTAATAGGGGCAGTATTATTAGAGTATATTCGTTAGTTTGCAATTTTAGTGTTACTTACTAGGGGCAGTATTATAGTAGGTACATTCTGTAATAGGGGGCAGTTTTACTCTCTGAATAGGGCAGTATTATAGTATATATTCTCGACATAGGGGGGCAGATTATAGTAGTTGATTTCTTGTACACGGTGGGCAGTATTATAGTAGTATACTCCTGTACATAGGGGGCAGTATTCATAGTATGTGTATATTCTTGTACATAGGGGGCATATGATACGAGTTTATCTCTTTGTACATAGTGGGCAGTAATTATGTAGTTATATTCTTGAGCATATAGGGGGCAGTATTATAGTAGTTTATTCCCTGTACATAGGGGGGCAGGTATTATAGTAGTTATATTCTTGTACATAGGGGGCAGTATTATAGTAGTTATATTCGCTGACATAGGGGGCATGTTATAGTACTTATTATTCTTGTACATAGAGGGCAGTATTTAGTAGTATGTCGTGTACATAGGGGCAGTATTCTAGTAGTTATATTCTCGTACATAGGGGGCAGTTTGTTTATTTTTACGGGAGTTTATGTATTTATATTCTTGTACATGGGGGCAGTCATTATGTAGTTATATTCCTGTAGACATAGGGCTTCAGTATTTATAAGCTAGATTTATTTCTTGTACATAGGGCGGCGCAGAGTTATCAGTAGTTATATTGCTTGTTACTAGGGGGCAAGTATTATAGTAGTGATATTCATGTACAATAGGGGCGTATTATAGTAGTTATCATTCCTGTAACTAGGGGGAGTATTATAGGTAGTTCTATCTGACATAGGGGGCAATCGTAGTTATATTCGTATAGGGCGGCATTAATAGTATTCTTGTACCATGGGGCTATTAATCGTAGGTATAGTCTGTACATAGGGCTGAAGTATTATAGTAGTTATATTCATGTACAGAGGGGGCCGGTATTATAGTAGTTATATTCCTTGTATCATAGGGGCATTTATAGTAGTACTATTTGAGGGCCGTTATAGTGACTCTCGTACATAGGGGGCATATAGTATGAGTAGTTATATTCCTGTGTACATAGGGGGCAAGTATTATAGTAGTTTATATTCTGTACATAGGGGGCAGATTATATAGTATTCCTGTAATAGGAATTTTATATACTTATCTTGTACTAGGGCAGTATATAGTTAGTTATTTCCTGACATAGGAGGTGTCATGTATTATCTTAATAGGGAGTTATTAGTGTATATTCTTGTAATGGGGGAGCAGTATTATAGTATGTTATTTATTATGATTCTGACATGGGTGCGAAGATTATAGTAGTTATATTCCTGTACTGGAGGGCGGCAGTATTATAGTAGGTATATTCCTTGTACATAGGGGAGATATCGTTAGTTTATATTCCTGTACATCGGGGGGGGGGGAGGGCGGTTTGGGGCAGTATTTATAGTTAGTTTCATCTCTCTTTGCCAAGGGGGTCAGTATTATAGTAGTATCTCATTTCATGGCTTATAAATTTATCGTCATGGGGCGTAGTTTATAGTAGTTATATCTTTTGCTACATAGTGGGCAGTATTACTAGTAGTATATTCTTGTAGCATAGTGGGGAGTATATTTAGTAGTTATAATCTTGTACAATAGGGTGGCAGTATTATAGTAGTTATTTCAATCTTGTACTAGGGGGCAGTCTATTATAGTTATTTATCTTCTTGTACATAGGGTGGCAGTAATTTGTAGTTATATTCCTGTCTAGGGGCAGTATATAATAGTCTATTTCCTGTACACTAGTGGCGTGCTTAGCTATTGGTATGTTGATATTCTGTGTACATAGGTTGGCATTATTATGTCAGGTTTATTCTTGTACATAGGGGGTGCAGTCATTATAGTAGTGTAGTCATCTGTTACCATACGGGGGCACTTATCCTATAGTTAGTTGAATTTTTCTACATGGTGGCAATGCTCATCTATAGTAGCTTATATTTTGTACATAGGGTGTCCAGTATATAGTAGTTTATTATTTCTTGTATCATATGCGGGTTCGCAGTATTATAGTTACGACTTATTTCCTGTACATAGGGGGCAGTAGTATAGTAGTTATATTCCTGTACATAGGGGGCAGTATTTATAGTGAGTTATAATTCGTTGAACATAGGGGCAGTAATTAATAGTCAGTTAATTCTTTACATAGGGGCCAGGTATTATAGTAGTTTATTTTCCTGTACATTAGGTCATATTATAGTAGTTATTATCTTGTACACATCATAAACGGTGTGGCAGTATTATAGTAGTTAATAACTTACCATGTACATAAGGTACAAGGGTATATATATAGTGTAGAGTTAACTTGGCTAGGGGCAGTATTAGGTAGTTTGAGGTTTGTCTAGGGTAAGGGACAGTAATGATAGGATTTATCGATTCTTGACATAGAGGATCGGTAGTATTGATAGTCTGAGTTATATTCTGTACAACTAGGGGGCGTATTATAAGTGTTATATTCTCTGTACCTAGGGGGTCATTGTATAGTAGTTTTATATTCTTGTACATAGGGGGCAGTATTATGAGTGTATATCTTCTGTATAGGGCCCGGCAGATATGAGCTACACTCGTGTATAGGGGGGCCCCGTCTTTTCAGTAATACTTGATGGTACTGTTACGTGTGCAGTGCCTTTTTACGACCGTCTGTCCTCCTGTCGCATCATGATGAGTCTTTTTGTCTGGGAGCCTCTTTAGTTATATCTTCCATTGCTTTGGTCTTTGTTGTAAATAAGGATCACTTGGAGAATTTCCCACGAGAAGCGATTCCCTCTGCCATTACATGTAGTCGCAGGAGATAATTTTTGTCTTGCGGCGTCTGTTTCCCCTCCGCCCGTCTTTCCACCCGTGGGATATAAGTGCACAACGCGATTTCTTCTACTGAGGATAAAGTAACAAAGGCCCCTCAATTCCTCTAAGGACATTCTTCTGGATCAAGGGAGGATGCAGGCCATAGGCAGTAAGAGGTTAAAGCTCTCATAAAGTAGACAGGTGCTGGTAAACATAAGCTGGTTTAAGAGATCCGAGATTAGATCAGCAGATTTGCTTTTATTTTGCAGAAACAGCGCCACCCTGGTCCAGGGGTTATGTCTGGTACTGCAGCTCATCTCTACTTATATGAAATAAGAGTATATAGATGCAATACCACACAGCATCCTCGTGATAGGGGTGGTGCGTTTTGCAAATAAAAAAAGTAGCATCGGCCTATTTGTTTTACGGTGGAGAATTCGATGGAGAAACCTGAAAAATTTGGGTCAGTGAAGCACAACTAACCACAAAAGGACATGGTCTTCCTCCCACGCCACCAAACACATACTGGTAGAGGTTGATTGATTAGTATTGTGTCGCCCATTGGGGACCGACAGGATGGGACGTTGTTGAAAACGTGTGCAATAGTTTGTGGAAATGGGCAAACATATACAGTATGTTTGACACACACAAGAAGAGTCCTCACACCTGTACTGCTCGTGCCTGATCCAGCTGAGCTACTTCCCTTCCGGTTGAGTAGCCCTCTGTTGTTGGATTCTACAGGATCAGTAACAGGGGACGATCGGAGAGTACCAAGAGCACCGGCAGTGGAGGGACACGTCCACAGTCCTGCTTGAAATATGAGTTGATGCCTAACAACAACACAGTCCTGCTGCTACAATAACATAGACAAAGGTCTAATTACAAACTCTCCTCCAATACCGTGTCGTGTCGACTTGTCTGGCAGAGAACAACGAGCAAGCAGTGTAAGGACTCACCCCAGTACATTTGGAAGAAGCAACAATCCTGGAATATCAATCCATATATCACAGCCTGCTGCTACTAACAACATACAAAAAGGTCTGATACATTATCCCTGTCTGCATGGGAGGCTGCGAGGCAAGCAGTGTAAGGTCTGATTACACATCTCCATCCAGGGAAGTTACATAACACTGGCCTGCAGAGAGCACAGAGCACAGCAGTTGTGTGGTCTTATCCCCAGACATCTCTCCATGGTACGTACATACCCTGGCTGCAGAGAGGCACAAGCACAGCAGGGTGAGGTCCTGATTACACATCGAAATCGGAAAATACCAGGACACGGCTTGCAGAGAGCACAGAGCCAGCAATTGAGTCTGATTACACGCTTCTCCCTCCAGTGACAATACATAACACCTGGCGGCATAGAGCACAAGGAGCAGCAGCAGTGTGATTCTGATTACAATATATACATTACACAGTATAACTGCTCTTACTATAGAGATCCCTCCTCATAGACTCGCTGGTCTTGGTGTCACTTTATCGTGTACGCTATCTGGCGGCCATCTTGTTGAGGTAAGTCCATTCTCTAATTAGGCTGCCAGCACCTAGAATCTTCCAGGAAGGTCTATGGGGGTGAAATTAACCCCTGCAGGCCAGGAGTTGGTACCACAGGTTGGACCAAAACTTATGGGTTGTTTACACCAAGGACTTTGGGGATTATCCGTGACTTTGGATGATCCTGGAAGACGCTTCTCGGCCGTGGCGGCTGCACCTGGGTCTCCTGTGTCACAGGGGGCGCCACGTCTACCACACCACGCGCCAGGGGACACCATGTGCAGGAAGGAGAAGACAATCACTTCCTCCAGATTTTTTGATTTCACTTTTCCCAAATCTAATATTTACAAAGGTTTTGTGCCAAACACATTAAGATTTCTGGACACGGCATCTTAAAGAAGAAATCCATCCAAAATCCCAGGCCCACACCCCTCTGACCGTGAAATGGTTTAGCCTGAAGTGTGGAAAGATGGAGTCCAATAATCCTGCACCGATGACATCACACGCTCCCCATGATCCTGCACCGATGGCATCA
>WNYA01001077.1:0-40039 GCA_019512145.1 Engystomops pustulosus
AGGGTGGTGAGTTGTCCAAGTTGCTGGCAATCAGCTGGGTCTGCTGAACGACAATGGTCGTAAGGCCAGCCAGTTCAGGTAGCGGAACCTTGGCAGGATCCATGGTCGGATCTTACTGTCAGTCACCAGGGGTAGTGGACCCACTGGACCGCCCCAGACGATGACGTAAGCCAACACACTGGAGCGGAGTCTAAGTGGTACCCAGTTTTTAATGGAGCCCGCTGCAAAGCGGGTTGGACTTGCTGTGGCATGGTACCACCAGGTCGCTCCACAGGCACGACTTTGTGCCTGTAGTAAAGAGTAGTAAAGAGTCAGAAGGCAAAACCGTGGTCGGGGCACTTAGGAGGTCGAAACAGGCATCCCAGGATCAGGGATAGGTCAGGACAGGCAGTGCGGGAGCGAAGTCAGGAACGGAATCGAGGTCACAATGGAAATTAGGATAAACACACAGGGCAAGGAACACAGCTTTCTCTTAGGCATTAAAACACAAAGATCTGGCAGGGGATACAGGAAGGGGCCGGACATTTAATGGAAAAGGCAATTATCAGCTCGCTGGCCCTTTAAATTTCTGGAAGCTGGCACGTGCGCACGCCCTGGGGGCGCTTGTGCCGGGCCCCTGGAACCAGCGCAGGAACGTCGCAAGTTAAGAAAGACAGAGAGGGTCACGGGGGAGCGGAAAGGGGCACGGGTTTGCATGCAACCCGGGACATGGGTCGCAGGAGCACCCGTGACTTTTATTTTCTCTTCTTCAAGTCAATCCACCCTCTCCAGTCCTCCTTATAATGCACTAATTCACCCTTTTTAGCCATTCCCCAATAGTGATGTGCAACGGTTTGAATCTTCTCAATGTTTTCTATAGTTTCACACATTGATGTATCTCATATCTTTTACAAAGCCAACATTAAAAAAACTCACTCCACCCGGGCTGCAAGGTGGTGAGAAGGTAAAGATGGGCCCATCCTGCTCACTGAATCTCCCTTTATCATCCAGGGAACTGAAGAAAGAGGAAGAAGTGTCCAGCTCCTGCTCATCTCTGCCTCCATCCATCTGCGATGCCTTATTGTTCCACAATGGGTAGGTTCTGGACCCTCCCCATTTCATAGTCTTCAATCTGTAAGAAATAAAGGAAAACACTGTAGAGTACTGCATGGTGTAGGATAATGAGGAGCTCTGTGCACCTCATTTGTAGTAATATCAAGGCTAGAGATCATGTTTTATCAACCCACGTGGTTGACTGTGAAAGTTATTTATATATCCCAGTACTCTGATTCAGGTAATACCCTTAGTTGTCGCCTCACTACTGTCACGGGTGCTCCCACGACCCACGTCTTGATTAGTAGGAGCAGCCGTGTGCCCCCGTGTAGCAGCACCCCAACCCCAACACTTACCTGTCCATGCTCCAGCGACGGCTCCAGTGGCCCGGCACATGTGTCCCCGCCCCCCTAGGGCCCGTGTGTGCGCTGGCTCTGTGAAATTTAAAGGACAATGGTGCTAATTGGTGGCAGCTGATCGCTGCCCTGGTGTATTGCCTGCCTCTTCCTGTGACCCCTGCCAGATCTTTGTGTCGTGTTGTCTAAGAGAAAGCGTTATATTGAGACTATTGTGATCTAT
Source organism: Engystomops pustulosus (assembly GCA_019512145.1). Taxonomy (NCBI): domain Eukaryota; kingdom Metazoa; phylum Chordata; class Amphibia; order Anura; family Leptodactylidae; genus Engystomops; species Engystomops pustulosus. The sequence continues at coordinate 1,612 of WNYA01001077.1, forward strand.
CCGTTGTTACCCTTGCTTTGTTCCCCGACCTTGATTCTCTGCAGCCTGCCTTCATCCTCTGCTACGTCCCTGACTCTGATCCTGTGCCGCCTGTCCTGACCTCCTGTCTGACTTTGACTCTGTCTGCCGTCGCCTACGCCACTACCACAAGTAAGTCGCGTCTGTGGCATCCCGCTGCAGGAAGTCCAACAAGCTTTTCGGTGGGCTCTGGTGAATACTGTGTGCCAATTAGACGCCACCCCCAGGTGCCGGCTTACGTCTTCGCTCGCGATGGTTCAGTGGGTCCACCACCTCCGATCTGACAACTACCTTCCAGTTAGTCTTTCAGTGATCTACACCTCATGTTCGTGGTTACACTCATCTCTGCCAACACACAAGCCTCATCAAGTCGATGAAGAATTATTACAGATCCGTATTGGTCCATGACTTTTGTTCTTTTCCGCTTCACGTTTTGAAGATGTTTATTCTCTACAAGGCTGAACATGTTCTAGAATATTTCACCTAATGGGAACACGTTCCTTCGCTATGCTGAGGTGACAGGAGCGATACATCATCCAAGAAGAAGCCCTAGGATAGGGTGATTGATGCATTCCAGAGCATTGAGCGGTGACCTTTGACACCTTCCTCCCTACGGCTTTTAATGTACAGATCTGCAGAATGTCAAATATTCTCCTTCCTCCAGGTGCGACACCTGAGAGGGGGACAGGTTGTAGAGGATCTGTTATGGAATGCAGGGTTTACTACATTAGATGCACTAGATCACAATCTGTAGCTGATTTTCCACATGGAAAATGCGCTAGAATTTTGCTGCAGATTAGTTACTTTGTCTCCATTGCACAAACATTTTTTTTACCCTAAATTCAAAACTATTTGTGGCCAATTTTTATCTTATGTCAAGAAATGAGAAATCCTTTGTCCTGTAGCTGCATATGGACAGACTGTGATCTGGCAGGAGGGACAGCCTTAGTATATCTGGCACGCTGTATGCTATATACAGGGGGCAGGAGACAGGCTGGAGGGGACTGGCTATCTATGTACTGGGTCAAGGCTGTCACCAAAGCATTTCACACCCCAGGCTTATACTCGAGTCAATAGGATTTCACAGGTTTTTTTGTTGTAAAATTAAGGGTCGGCTTATACTCGAGTATATACGGTACTGCTATTGCAACACCGTGCAAAGCCAGGTTCATGACTTGGGACTTATGCAAAAAGTCCTTTAAAAAGTTGCATTGTTGCTTCAGTCCCTGCTGGGGAATGCGCTTGACCTTTTATGCATTTTGCAACTTTTTTGGCACTTTTTGAAGAAATATCCTTTACAGCAAATAGTGCAGAAGAACATTTATTAAAGGGCCAAAGTCATGCTAATGAATCTAATGGGCAGCGCAGCCCTTAAGACAGACTGCAAAAACAGCAAAGACAAACTGTCCCAAGGAACCGCCTAATGATACATAATCCGCTGAATGTTTAAATATACCATCTGCAAATGAGATTCAAATTGCATAAATGTAAAGATCCACATACAGGGGGTGGGGGTGGGGGTAAACTGCAGCACCATTAGTCATACAATGAGTATTAGGGCTCATTCACACGAGTGTAAGGAGGACCAATTTGAGGACGCATCAATTGCAGCCACATATCAGTCCCCATTGACGTCTATGGCTCGCGGTCACTGTGCAGCGGGCACACGTTGTCTCACCACACCATGAACGTGCACAGTGAAATATAAGTCCTAGATTTTGTAGTGCAAAAGCTCGTGGCTGTATGTTCGCCCAACATGAATGCCTGAGGGAGTAACACTCTGCAGAGCCATATGTCCTAGATGGAGTAACACTGGGAGAGTCCCTCAAGTAGCTGCATATGTGTTTTTCTCTCTCTATATATATATATATCTACAGCAAATCGATGCTATATAGCTATATGTGACTACCACTGACTGGTCAATGCTGCTCTGCTTCTTGCGCAGCTCCTTCATGTAGTTTTCCACATATACGACGCTTCTCATAGCAGGAGATTTCTTCTTTTTCTTCCCCTTGAAGACTTCTGATGGAGGCGGCAGGGCGCTGAGGATGGGCTGCGACGTTCTGTCCGATCTAGCGCCTGTTCTCCATGTTTCATAACTAGAAACCTTAAAGGATCCAGAAACAATAATTACTCACTATACACATGTTCTGATTTCATTATTATGTAGTCATTGTACCATTATTGTGTGCGCTATATAAATAAAGAGTTATTATTTTCTATTTCAATATAAACAAATGATAATGAAACTTTGAGGGTGATTACCCAAATATGCAGGAAAAAATGTTTTATGGGATTACACACTGTAATGGGGACACTGGAGTCAGGGATGACAGATACAACAGTGCACTCTACTCTCCCAGTAGCCCTGCCTGCTTACCTCCACATATCCTAGGCGATATGGGACAACCACAAAGATGGTCCCTCCCTACAGAACAGAGCAGACATTAAACAAGGCGAACCGAGTCCCATCGGGAGCATGTCCAGGCATTGCAGGGAGGTCATACAGGCACAAGGGGGCCACACACACAATACTGAGCCTCATCAGGAGCATGCCCAGGTGTTGCAGGGAGGTCATACAGGCAAGTGGAGGCCACACACACAATACTGAGCCTCATCGGGAGCATGTCCAGGCATTGCAGGGAGGTCATACAGGCATGTGGAGGCCACACACGATACTGAGCCTCATCAGGAGCATGTCGAAGCATTGTAGGGAGGTCACACAGGCACAAGGAGGTCACACACAATACTGAACCTCATCAGGAGCATGCCGAGGCGTTGTAGAGAGGTCATACAGGCACAAGGAGGCCACACACAATACTGAACCTCTTCAGGAGCATGCCGAGGCGTTGTAAGGAGGTCGTATAAGCATGTGGAGGCCACACACACTACTGAGCCTCATCAGTAGCATGCCGAGGTGTTGTAGGAAGGTCATACAGACACATGGAGGCCACACACAATACTGAACCTCTTCAGGAGCATGTCCATGAGTTATAGGGAGGTCATACAGGCACCCCTGCTGGGGAATGCGCTTGACCTTTTATGCATTTTGCAACTTTTTGAAGAAATATCCTTTACAGCAAATAGTGCATAAGAACATTTATTAAAGGGCCAAAGCCATGCTAATGAATCTAATGGGCAGCGCAGCCCTTAAGACAGACTGCAAAAACAGCGTAGACAAACTGGGGCAAATTTACTTACCCGGCCCATTCGCGATCCAGCGGCGCGTTCTCTGCTCTGGATTCGGGTCCGGCCGGGATTTAAGAAGGTAGTTCCTTCGCCGTCCACCAGGTGGCGCTGCTGTGCTGAAAATCATCTGAAGCATTGTAGGGAGGTCACACAGGCACAAGGAGGCCGCACACGATACTGAGCCTCATCAGGAGCATGTCGAAGCATTGTAGGGAGGTCACACAGACACAAGGAGGTCACACACAATACTGAGCCTCATCAGGAGCATGCCGAGGCATTGTAGGGAGGTCATACAGGCACAAGGAGGCCACACACACAATACTGAACCTCATCAGCAGCATGCCGAGGTGTTGTAGGGAGGTCATACAGGCACAAGGAGGCCACACACACAATACTGAACCTCTTCAGGAGCATGCCGAGGCGTTGTAAGGAGGTCATACAGGCACGTGGAGGCCACACACACTACTGAGCCTCATCAGGAGCATGCCGAGGCATTGTAGGGAGATCATACAGGCACGTGGAGGCCACACACACTACTGAGCCTCATCAGGAGCATGCCAAGGCATTTTAGGGAGGTCATACAGGCATGTGGAGGACATACACACACACACACACTACAGGAGCATGGGGCATTTATTGTGATTTCCAATTATCATTTACATGTTTATTATTCTTCACTCATTCCACAATGTTATGAATAAAGGATTGCAACTGGAATATATTGCTTTCTTCAGTAAGTAAACCTTTGCCTTGATAATATGCATTCTCGCAGCTCACATCAAGGAGCAAAATCGGAATCTTCTCTAAGGCCCCTTCTACACTTGCGAGTGTGAACTCGCATCACACTCGCAAGTGTAGAAGGGGCCTAAGTCTTGAAGCTGTTCTCCTTCCCAAAACACATGTTAAAAGTGGTCGCCCCTCCCCTAGACTGAACAAGCAGTCTAATTAGGACACTCTACCACCAGTAAACGGGTGGTAGATGTCCTTTATTATGAATTATTCTAACTATTTTCACATTCTTCTCCTCCTATATACTGAAATGTATTTAAAGGACTTACCGAGCCGGGCACTTTGGTGTCATAATGACTAAAAGTAAAAAAAAAAAAAAAGTAATAACGTTAGTATACTGTAAAAGCCAAGAAAGTGTGTGGGGGGACTGACATTACTTTTATAATAAGTGTAGAAGTAGTTACTAACCTCGGTTGTCTCATAAGTCGATCCCAAAACTCAGGCCCATAACGTATCTCTGGGTTCACCACGGGGGAGTGAGGAAAAATGGGCTGAGGGGGTAGACGCGTCACCGTTCGAGATCGTCTGTAGCAGTAAGACATTTCAGTGGTCACTTATCATAAGGGCCTTGCCCTAGTAGGTAGGTGATGTAATAATAATAATAAATCCACTTACGCCAGATAAGGAAAGTAGTTCTCGTAGCTGAGTTCATCTCCCATCTTCACAATTCCACGCTGTCTCACTGGAGTAACAACATTGTCATCGTTACCTTGCCCTTCTCTATCTGACTACATCTTATGTGTCTCGAAGAAGACAATTGACAGTAAACTAGACTATTGGTAAGTCAGTAAACTACACGCCTAGCATGTTGCTGTGTGCTGCGATGCTCAGGTGCAGGTGCCATTACCAGGGTTTGGGCTTCCTGCAACCATCCTACACACACCAGTACTGCTGTATACGGTATATACCTGCGGCTCCCCGCCCCATTGTGTATATACGTACTCCACGAGTAGGAGGAGATGGTGCGCTCTTATTCCGATATTCGTGGAAACATAAAATCTTCACATAACTGCGAGCAATGAGGAAAGGTCCAATCACAGGACGTGGATCCCTTCTCCATCGGGGATATCCATCCTCCTCCATACCTGGGGGATAATCCCATACTACTCATCCATACCTGGGGGATAATCCCATCCTCCTCCACACCTGGGGGATAATCCCATCCTCCCTCCAACCTGGGGTGATGGTAATCCCATCCTACTCCTCCTCCTACTGGGGGATAATCCCTTTAGTCCTCCTCATACTGGGGATAATCCCATACTACTCCTCCTCCATACCTGGGGGATAATCCCATACTACACTCCTCCATCTGGGGATTAATCCATCTATCTCCTCCCATCACCTGGGGGATAATCCAACTGATCCTCCTCCATACTGGGGGATATACCATCCCGCTTACTGGCTCACCCTCCTCCTCCATACCTGCGGGGAATACTTCCATCCCTACTCCTCCTCATACCTGGGGGTAATCCCATCTACTACTCCTCCGATCCTACCTGGGGATAATCCATACCTACTCCTCCGCCATACACCTGGGGGATAATCCCATAACTACTCTCCTCCATACCTGGGGATAATCCCATGACTACACTCCCGCTCCATACTGGGGATAATCCCCATACTGACTCTCCTCCCTATACTGGGGGATAATCCCATTACACTCCCCTCCATAACCTGGGGATACATCCCTACAACTACCTCCTCATACCTGGGGGATAACCATATATCCTCCACTACTGATAACTAACTGCTCCCTCCATACCTGGGGATAATCCCATACTATTCCCCTCCTACCGGGGATATCCCATATACTCTGCTACTCCTCCTCCATACCTGGGGATAATCCCATACTACTCTTTTCCCCTCCATAACTGGGGGATAATTCCCATACTACTCGCCTCCCCGGATACCTGGGGGATAAATCCAGTATACTCCTCTCTCCACCTGGGGGATAATCCCATACTGTCCTCCTTACCATACCTGGGGGATAATATCCATAACTACTCCTCCTCTACCGTGGGGATATCCCATACTGCTCCTCCTACTACCTGGGGGATAATCCCATACTGCTCCATACGGAACTCCATACTTCTCCTATAGGGGATAATGCCCATACTCTCACTCCTCACATACCGTGGGGATAAGTAATCCTCACTTCACCCATACCGGGGTGATAATCCCACACTGCTCTCCTCCTCCAACCTGGGGGATAAGCCATACTACGCCTCTCATACTGGGGATATCGCCTACTACTCCTCCATCGCGGGGATTAATCCCGTGCTCTACTCACTCCATACCGTGCGGATAATCCCATATCCGCTCATCACATACCTGGGGGATGCCTACATCCATACACTCCCTCCTCCATACCTGGGGGATTATCCCCATAGCTACCCCTCCTCCATACTGGGATTACCCCTACTACTCCTCCTCCTCACCTGTGTGGGATAATCCCATATACTCACTCCATACCTGGGGGATCCCATAAGTCTCCTCTCATACCGGGGGATAATCCCACCACTACGTCCTCCTCCCATACACCTGGGGGTAATCTGATACTCCCCATGATCTCCTACTACATCCTCCATACCTGGGGTATAATTCCCCATACTACTACCTCCTCATACATGGGGAGTAATCCCATACTTACTCCTCCTCCATACCTGGGGGTAACTCCATACTCTCTCTCCTTCCATACCTGGGGAGTCATCCCATGCTCCTCTCCATACCTGAGGGATAATCCCAACGCCCTACTACCGCTACACTGGGGGTATCACACGCTCTCTCACTACGGGATAAGCACTGTCCTCCTCCTACCCTGGTGGGGGAAATACACTGCCCTCCTCCTCCAACCTGGGGCAAATCCCACACGACTCCTCCTCTACTGAACCTCACCTACCCATATGGGGGATAATCCCACTGCTCATCACCTCACACACCTGGGGGGGGATCCCAATGCCCACTCCTCCTGCCAACCTGGGGGATAACCCCATTAACTCTCTCCTCCACTACCTGGGGGATAATCCCCTACTACTCCACTCCACCTGGGGGGCACCATGTCCTCTCTACACCTGGGGTAATCCCATGCTCGTCTCCGCTCCAACCTGGGGGTAATCCCACTACTCTCCCACTCCATACCTGGGGGTGTAATCCCACTACTGACTCACTCCTCCAATACCTGGGGGAGGTAATCCCAACTGCTCTACTACTCCTCCTCCCTAGGGGGTAAGCCCCAATCTATCCTCCTCCATACCTGGGGGATAATCCCATCCTACTCCTCCTCCATACCTGGGGATAATCCACATCCTACTCCTCTCCAACCTGGGGGATAATCCCATATACACCTACTCTCCAGCTGGCCATAGCTCATCATACTCCTCCCAGGGGGGTAATCCCATCACTACTCCTCACTCCCTCCCATACCTGGGGGATTATCCCATCCTACTCCTCCTCCATACCTGGGGGATAATCCCATCCTACTCCTCCACACCTGGGGGGATATCCCATCCCCTCCTCCTCCTCCATACCTGGGGATAATCCATCACTCCTCCAACCTGGGGGTACATCCATATAACTACCTCATCCTCCATTACCGGGTGGATAATCCAGTCATCCTCCATCACTGGGGGATACCCCCATCATACTCCTCCTCTACCTGGGGATAATCCCATACTAACTCCTCCTACCCTACGGGGGATATCCAATATACTCCTCCTCCATACCTGGGGTATAAGCCCACTATACTCTCCCTCACACCTGGGGGAATATCCCATACTACTCTCTCCCGCCATACCTGGGGGATATTCCCATACTATTCTCCATCCTGGGTGGATAATCCCATACACTCCTCCATACTGGGGGATAATCCCATAATAACTCCTCCATACCTGGGGGATAACCCTATACTCCCGACATACTGGGAATCCACACGTCCTCCATACCTGGGGGATAATCCCGTGCTGCTCGGTCTCGGGTTTCCCCATCATGGTGTACGACTTCCCTGCTCCCGTCTGTCCATAAGCGAATATACAGACATTGTAGCCCTCGAATGCGTGTAACAGCATCTCCTCTCCGATGTCCTTGTACACCTGACGCTGGGAGGCAAAATTGGGGTCTTCTTCCTGCAAGGTTGAGGTCACACGAAATAATTATAACAGACACATCACCACAAAGCAATGCAAAGCTGCGACTTGAACTGGCTTACAAACCGGTCGAGGATGCTGGGAGAGTCGTAGTCTTTATAATAGTGGGACTTGACAGAGCAGATTCAGGGTCATCAGCATGCTTCCCATGGAGGAATCCTGCTTCTGCATTGTGTACTGGGGAGACCTGTATGCGTTTACAGAGCGGGATCTCACCGTGTGTTGCGACCCATACGCAGTAGTCAGTTACGTGAATGCCTGGGCCATCCTGGGGCTTTGGGAATTGGAAATACCTAAAATGAAAGACACACACAGGACGCTGTGAGAGAGGTCACACTGAGGGGCGCAGTATCTCAGGACATGGCTACATAAAGTGCTGCTTACACGTGCTGTTCCCTTGCATCTGGATCACACACTTGGCATCATGGGAAATTTCTTCGTCCTGGAGTTAAGGCGCACACTACGGCGGACTTCATACATATCGAACGAGCTCCCCCCGACAAATTGAATGAGTCACTCTACCGAAACCGCCTATAAGAGAAAAATTAGCACTCGCTACGGGAAGAGCACCGCCGATGGTCAGGCGACCGCCGCGGAGAGAGGGAGACTGTCGTCAGTCCGCACGGGCCCCGCCCGCGAGGAGGGGGTTCTAGCCTGCCGGGGCCCCGCCCGCGAGGAGGGGGTTCTAGCCTGCCGGGGCCCCGCCCGCTCCATTGTGAGGTGATTATAATTGGGCGGAACATATGTGTCTATTGCGTGGATGTTAGGAGTGTTGTATTATTACGGGTGGAGGCAACAATGCCTCCGGGAATGGGCGAGATAGCGCCTGCATCCCGGTGACAGTCATTATCCAGTGTATCCACAGATCCGGGTTCCTGTTCCTATTTAAGACCTTGAATCCAGGTGTGAACTTGTTGGTAATAGGGATATAATCATAACGAAGGCACCGGGATTACACGGCCACACAACGCGAGCCCCCGGGATACACGGCGCCGCCCCATAACACGAGAGGAGCCCCCGGACACACGAGAGTCCCCACCAGATCCCCCGGTCTCGATCCGGATAAGGAGAACCCCGTGATACACGAGATGAGCCCGGATCCCGCCGAGTACCGAGAGGAGCCCCTACGGGGCGCCATACACAGAGAGGGAGCCCCGGATAACCGGCCCGACCTGGACAACACGGATAAGGCCCCCCCCGTACACGGAGGAGCCCCCGGGGAAAATCACTGGCAAGCCCGCCCGTATCCACGATAGATCCCCCGGGATACACGGAGCGCCGTAGAGAGGAGCCCCCCGTCCGAGCGCAGTACCGAGAGGAGCCGGATCCGGCGCCGCGTACACGAGAGGACGCCCGGAACGGCCGCTACCACGAGAGGAACCCCGGGATACGACGGACCGCCCCCCGATACCCAGAGACACGGAAGAACCGCGCAGCCCAGTACACAGAGGAGGCCCCGGGATACACCGGCGCCGCCCCCGTACCACGAAGGGAGTCCCCCGGGATACACGCCGCCGCCCATACACGAGGCCCCGATTAAGCGCCGCCATACGAGAGAGCTGCCCGGTGTACACGCGCCGCCCCATACCCGAGACCGGATACTCCGCGCAGCCCATCAAGAGGAGCGGATAGACAGGGGGCGCTAGTGCTCAGACACCACCATGTGATATAACCAGTCACATGCTGCTGATGTGATAATAGACACACATGTGGGTGCTCCACGCTGCTCACATTCCTGGCATACTGATGGGTGGCCAATGACTGGATCCACATGTATGCGGAGCGTTCACGGGTCATATGTCCGGGTGTGGAGCGGTATTAGTGCTGGAATGTAGACACCGTAGACATCCTTGATGTGGGCAGTGCCCACGCTGGGGGGAGAGAACTGGCAACTGCATGGAGGCGGCCACGTTGAGCAGCCGCTGCCCCACGCTGGGGGGAGCGAGCCAGCAGTCCAGCGCGGTGCAGCAAGGCCCGACCAGGGCCAATTGGGGGGGGGGCCGATGGCCCGCTGGTGGCAGAATGGTCCCGCGAGTGCACAAGCGCTGGGGGGGGCAGCAGAGGCCGGCAGTGCCCACGCTGGGGGGCAGCAGAGGCCGGCAGTGCCCACGCTGGGGGGCAGCAGAGGCCGGCAGGCCCACTGCTGGGTGGCACGCAGAGTAGGCCGGCAGGCATTTCCACCCTGAGGGGGGCACAGAGGCCGGCATACGCATCTGGGGGGGCAATTCAGAGGCGTGCGATTCCACACGCTGGGGGGGCAGCAGAGGTTCCGGCAGCACGTGCTCCACAGCTGGGGCAAGAAAGTGGGACGCGGCACTAGGGTTCAGCAGAGTCCATAGTAGTGCCCTGCACGGCTGGGTGGGCATCAGCCGGCAGTGCACACGCTGGGGGGGCAGCCAGGCCGGCCAGTTGCCCACGTGTGTGGGGCAGCAGGGCCGGGCAGTTGCCCATCTGGGGGCAGCAGAGGCCGTCAGGGAATGGATCAAAAAGCCTTCCATGCACCTGATTAATTAGGAGTGTCGTCATACGACGCTGTTGGAGCACACAACCCTTCTGCCCCAGCCCTCAGGATTGCACTTTGCAATATACCCTGCATGTGCGGAACACGTGACCAAAGTTCCCATCACGTACCCAGCCACGCAAATCCCACCTCTCTTTCTCTGCCCCAAAAGTGTACGTCTTCTACATTGTGCAAGAATCTTACAATCGTAGGTAATATGCTCACCTTATATAATAATAAAAACTAGGTGGTTGTGTATATGCATCGCCCTCTCCTCTAGGTGAGTTACATGGAGATATACTGCGAGCGCGTCCGTGATCTCCTCCGCCCAAAAAGTAAAGGTAACCTGAGAGTACGGGAGCACCCGATCCTGGGGCCGTATGTGGAGGACCTGTCCAAGCTGGCCGTCACCTCCTACACGGACATCGCCGACCTCATGGACTGCGGGAACAAGGCCAGGTGATGATACCCCCCCCCCCCAAATATCCGCATGCATCCGGCCTGCACGCTCCCCCCCCCACTTCCCAGCGTGCGCCCGGCCCGCGCCCCTCCCCGCTTTTCAGCGTGCGCCCGGCCTGCGCCCCTCCCCGCTTCTCGGCCTGCGCCCGGCCCGCGCCCCTCCCCACTCCTCTCGATGATCTGTGCACTGAAGCCACCTCCACGTTCTTTCCACAGGACGGTCGCTGCCACGAACATGAATGAGACCAGCAGCCGCTCACACGCTGTCTTTACTATCGTCTTCACTCAGAAGAGACACGATGAGATGACCAACCTGGACACGGAGAAGGTGAGCGCAGGATGGGACACCCCCCATCCCCTCATCCGCCACCATGGGGACACGTGACCACATGATTGTCTTTCTGTGTCGCAGGTCAGTAAGATCAGTCTGGTGGATCTAGCGGGCAGCGAGCGAGCCGACTCCTCCGGAGCCAAAGGGACCCGTCTGAAGGTGAGGAGCTGCAGAAGTGCCCTGCTGATGCCTCTGCTGTCATCCTGCTGCCCTCCTCCATTACTGAGGTCACCTGCACTAACCCTACATCTTATCATGTTGTAGGAAGGCGCAAACATCAACAAGTCACTGACCACGCTGGGGAAGGTCATATCCGCTCTGGCTGAAATGGTGAGGGTTATCCCTCCAGTGTGTGAGGCTTGTGTAGCGTCTCCTGTATGTGTAGCGTGCGCTCTCCTGTACAGTCTCCTGTATGAGATAGAGCCAGCAGATAAAGAGGACAGTAGATATAATCTTATGAGGCAGCAGCTCAAAGTAGATAGAGACAGGAGAAACGACGTCGATCAGATAGTCTCATATTATGCTAGATATTAAAGATGGAGAGTTTGTAATAGACGATTAACCGTGTTGCTCCCTCCTTTATTTTACTTCCCAGTGATGACAACTCTTACCATCAGGGGTCTCATTCAGATTGACCAGGTGGGGGATCTGAGCAGGACACAGACAGGTCACATGACACCTACACAACTGTGGGGGCAGCAATGCACAGGCTGGTGCTTCCCTACCGTTCTTGGTGAGAATACCCCACAGGTGCCCCCGTCTTCTTCTCTCAGAAATCACGCCTTTCAGCCAAGAGCGATTCCCTAATAAGAGACTGCTATTAGGATCTTATGCATCGGCACTCCCGGACGCCACACTCTTCCCCCGTGGGATACTTACCTCTCCATAGTATGCCTCATTCGCTCTGCTTCAGCTTCTGCCTCCCAGGTAACGTTCACTCATCAGCTCACATATCTTCTCTGTCTCCTGCAGCCTCTCCATGGCCTCTTCTGTACATATCGGCTATCACCGCAAATGCCTCACCGAAGGGCTCCTGGTCGCCCATTTATGTGCCGGGGTGACGGCAAGGATGGCGGCAGTGTGCAGCCGGCTCGGAGGGGGAGGCTGGCAGAGGGTCGGAGGACTGTAGAGACGCAGGGGGTGCACTCACACCATCCTCAAGGGCAAGATCTTTGAGAAATATATACCGCATGCATTTATGGAAGCAGGCGCCCACAAGGAACCTTACAACACTCCCACCCAAGAAGTCACCCCACCCTCGACTCACCTGGCGCCCCTGCTGTACAGGAGCTGCCGCATCCTGCCACCTCTTCCTTCAGCTCTCTGATTAACCGGGCATTCAGGATCCTCATTACTATGCGTTACATTTTATCTGCTTGGCCGTCGGTCTGCGTCCTGAGGTGCAGAGTATACATCGCATGTCCTTCCTTAACCCTGTATCATACCCCCGAGCTCACTCACTATTCTCGGTCTACTACATTACTTATCCTGGACTGATTCCTGGAGTTACTCCTGTATTATCTCCCGAGCTGCACTCAGCCACTATTCGCTCTGTGCAGTCACTGTGTACATACATGACATTACTTATCCTGTCTGATCACTGAGTTCCATCCTGTTTAACTACCCCAAGCTGCACTCCTATTCTGCTGGGTGCAGTCCGTTGTACATACATACTTGACGTATCCTGTACGGATCTGAGTACCCATCCTGTATTATACACCCCGAGCTGCACCACTATTCTGCTGCTGTGTCAGTCACTTGTACATACATGGCTTACGTTACCTTTACGATCCGAGTTATCCTGTATTATCCCCCCGACTGCACTCACTATCTGCTGCTTGGTGCAGTCACTCTGTAACATACATGACATTACTGTATCCTGTACTGATCCTGTTTCATCCTGTATTATGCCCCAGACTCACTCACTTTCTGCGGCGTGCATACTCTATACCTACATGACATACTTAGCCTGTACTGATCCTGATTTACAAAAAATCCTGTGATTATCCTCCAAGCTGCACTCACTATCGCTGCTGGTGCAGTCACTAGTGTAAATACATGACATGACTTATCCTTTACTGTCCTCGAGTACATCCTGTATTATATTCCCCCAGACTGACTCACTTTCTGCTGCTGGTGCCGTCACTGTGTCCATACATGACCAGTAACTTAATCCTGTCTATCCTGATTCCATCCTGTATTATTACCCCCCAAGCTGCACTCCTATCTCTGCTGTGCATGTCACTGGTACATACATAGACATACTTCTCCTGAAACATACTATCCTGCTTTACAATCCTGTATATACACCATAGTCTGCACTCCTCTTCTGCTGCTGTTGCAGTCCATGTTGGGGGGTAACATACAAGGACATTCTTACGTCCTGTCTATCCTGATGTAATCCTGTATATCCCCACAGCTGCACCACTATTCTGTCTCTGCTGCTGGTGCATCACTGTGTACATACAGAACATTACTTATCCTGTACTGATCCTGAGTTTACATCCTGTCGTATACACCAAGCTGCACGACTACTGCTGGGCTGTGTGCAGAGCACGTTGTACTACTACATACTTATCCTTACCGATCTGAGTTACATCCTTATTATACTCCAGGCCCTCACTATTCTCTTCTGGTGCAAAGTCCTGTGGTACATACATGACATTACTATCCTGTACTGATCCGAGTTCCATCCTGTATTATACCCCAGAGCTGCCACTCACTATTTGCCTGCTGGTGCAGTCACTGGGTGACATACATGACATTACTCTCCTGGACTGATCCTGAAGATACATCCTGTTATTATATCCAGACATGCACCACTGTCTCGGCATGGAGTTTGTATCTGCAACCAAGAGGTACACGCGTTCTTCGTATGATATCAGCCGTGCCCGCTGCGATCATCGCTGTACGAGAATTCCCACCTTGAGCACAAAGACATCTGTTACTCATAACTAGAGGGCGTCTCTGACCATTGCCCAGGGCCCTAAGACACCCTTCCTGTTAGGGCCTCAGGCAGCCTTCCCGCTACATTTCCCCCTAAAGAAGCCAGGGGCGACATGAGACGCCTCCTACACCCACATATGATGGGTGCCCCCCACCCGCACTCACCCAGGTTCTCCTTCAGCAGCCAGGTGAGGGCCGAGTCCCGGTACGGAATAAAGTCAGACTTCTTCTTCTTTGATTGCTGAAGACAGAGGATCAGTCAGTATATGTGGTTATAATGGACGCATGTGCCCCGCCCCTCAGCGATGACATCATAAGCCGCATACTTACCCCTCATTGTCCATCTGCCCAGTATACGCAGCATTAGAGAGAGACAGAGGTAGACATTGTGACACATACAGAGATAGGCGTGCGCATACACATACAGGAACGTACGGAGAGCGCCGCTACCATCAGGAGACTTTAACAGGAGAGCGCGCGTACAAATACAGGAGACTGTAGCAGGATAGCGCGCGGTACACGTACACTACAGAGACTGTACCGAGAGCGCGCGCTAACCATCAGGAGATGTACAGAGAGCGCGCTCACACATACAGAGACTGTACAGGAGGCGCTCTCTAACCCTACAAGATACTGTACATATATCGCTCGCTACACAACAGGAGACTGACAGGAGAGCCCGCTACACATACAGGAGACTGTACGAGAGCGCGCTCTACACATACAGGAGACGTACAGGAGAGCGTCGCCACACATACATGAACTGTATCCGAGCGCGCGCTACAAACATACAGGAACTGTACATGAGCTCGCGCGCTCCACATACAGGAAACTGTACAGTAAGCCGCCGCTACACAAAACAGGACTGGTACATGAGAGCCGCGCTACCATACAGGCGCTGTACGGAGAGCCCTCTATCACATCATAGACTGTTAAGGATATCGCGCGCTACACATACAGGAACTGTACCAGGAGATCGGCGAGCCTACCATACAGGAGACATGTACAGAGATCGCGCCTACACAGACATTAGACTGACAGGAGAGCGCGCGCACACATACTAGAGACTGTATCAGATTACCGCGCTACACTACAGATACTGTACAGGAAGCGCATCAGCTACACATAACAGTAGAGCTGTACAGAGAGCGCGCAGCTACAACAACAGACTGTACAGATAGCGCGCGCTACAGTACATACAGTGAGACTGTACAGGAATCGCGCGCAGACACATCCAGGAGACGTACAGAGAGCCGCTCTACACAGACAGGAGACTGTACGAGAGCGCGCGCTACACATACAGGATACTGTACAGGAGAGCCGGCTACACATACAGGAGACTGTACAGGACAGCGCGCGCACTACACATACAGAACTGTACAGGATAGCGCGCACTACACATACAGGCCACTGTACGAGAGCGCCGCTACACATACAGGAGACTGTACCGATAAAAGCGCGCGTTACCCCTACATGAGACTGTACATGGAGAGCGCGCGCTACCCATACCGGATACTGTACAGAGAGCGCGCGCTAACCATACATAGACTTACAGGATAGCGCGCGCTACACCATACGGAGACTGTACATGAGAAGCGCTGCGTAACAATACGATACCTGTTACAGAGAGCGCACGCTACACATACAGAGACTGTACAGGATAGCGCGACGCTTACCATACAGGAGACTGGTACAGATAGACGCACGCTACCATACAGTAACTGTAAGAGACGCACTCTCCACATACAGAGACTGTACTAGAGCGCCGCTACACATCATGAGACTTCAGGAGAGCGCACCTACACATACAGACTGTTCAGAGAGCCACGCTACCCTACGAGACTGTACAGAGAGCGCACGCTACTACGAGAAGACTGTAAGTAAGAGCCACGCTCACTACAGAGAACTACAGGAAGAGAGTGCACCTACACCTACATGAACTGTACAGGAAGCGCACGCTCACCATACAGAAACTGTACAGTATAGAGCACGCTACAACACATACAGGGCGGGGCCCCCCCTGCACTCTACACATCGGAGACGTACAGGAGAGCGCACTGCTAGCACATAACAGGAGACGTCACAGGAATCGCCGCTACACTACAGGAGAAGCTGTACAGGACGATCGCCACGCTACACAGACAGGAACTGGTACAGGAGAGCGCACGCTACAACAGACAGAGACTGTCAGGCAGAGCACGCTACACATACAGGAGACTTTACAGGAGAGGCACCTACACTACAGGATACTGTACAGGAGAGCGTCACGCTACCTACAGGAGCTTCAGGAGAGCGCACGCTACACATACAGAGATCGCCCGCTACACATACAGAAGACTGTCAGGCGAGCGCACCTACCACATACAAAGACTTGTACAGAGAGAGCACGCTACACATACAGAGAGCACCTCTACACATACAGGAGCTGTACAGAGAGCGCAACGCTACACATACAGGAGAGCCCACGCTACACATACATGAGACTGTAACGGAGAAGCGCCTCTAACACTACAGAAACTGTACAGGAGAGAGCACCGCTACAACATACAGCTGGAAACTGTAACAGGGAGAGCACGCACCATACAGGAAACTGACAGTAGAGACAGCTACACATAAGAACCTGTACAGTAAGAGAGCACGCTACACATACAGGACCCTGACAGCGAGAGCACGCTTACACATCCGGAACCTTACAGGAGAAGCACGCTCCACATACAATGAGACTGTACAGGAGAGAGCACGCTACCCATCCAGGAGAGCCACGCTACACATACAGAGATCGCACGCCACATACAGTAAGCGCACTCTACCATACATGAAGCGCACGCTACACATACATGATGAAGCGCACGCTCACATACCGGATTAAGCGCACGCATAACACATACAGTAGACTTACAGCGAGGCACGCTACCATACAGGAGACTGCCAGGTAGATCCGCACGCTACAACCTACAGGGACGCACGCTACACTACAGAGACTGTACATGAGAGCTCACGCTACACATACACAAGACTGTACAGAGATCGCACGCTACAATCACCAAGACGTAACAGGAGAGGCGCACTCTCCACATACAGAAGACATGTACAGGAGAGCGCCCGCTACACATCAGAAGACTGTACAGGAGACCACGCTCAACATACAGGAGACTGTACAGGATATCGCACGCTACCACATACAGAAGACTGTAGGAAGCGCCGCTACACTAAAGAAGACGTACAGGAAGCGCACGCTACCCTACAAGGATCTGTACAGGAGAGCGCACGCTACACATACATAGGACTGTACAGAGAGTAGGCCACGCTACACACATACATGAGACTGTACGAGAAGCGCTGTGCTACAACTACAGGAGAAACGCACTGCTACACAGACAGGAGACTGTACCAGGAACACGCTACACATACAGGAGACCTTTTCCAGGAGAGATCACCTACACATACAGTATACTGTACAGAGAGAGCAACGCTACACCATACAGGAACTGACGGAGCGAGCAACGCGACCATACAGGAGACCCACGCTCACATCCAGGAGGACTGTACAGATAGCCGCACGCTACACATAGGAAACTGTAAACAGGAAGCGCACGCCTACACTACAGGAAACTTACGAGAGAGCACACTCTACACATACAGAAGACTGTACAGGAGAGAGCAGCCACATACAGAGACTGTACAGGAGAGCGAAACGCTACACATACAGAAAAACTGTACAGGAAGCGCACGCTACAATAGAGAAGACTGTACCGGAGAGCGCACTCTACAACATCGCCGTGAGACTGTAACAGGAGAGCTCGCACGCTACACCTACAGGAGACTGTACCGGAGAAGCCACCTACACATACAGTAGACTGTACAGGGGAGGAGAGCACGCTACACATACAGGAACTGTACGGAGAAGCACGATCCACATCAGGAGAGCGCACGCTACACATACAGAGACTGTACAGGAGAGAGCACGCTACACATAACAGAGAACTGTACAGAGAGAGCACGCTCCCACATAATACAGAGCTGTACAGAGAGTACCGCTACACATACGGAGAGCCCCACGCTACACTACAGAGACTGTAACTGGAAAGAGCGCACGCTACACATACATGAGACGTACAGAAAGCCGCACGCTACACATACAGGACACTGTACAGGAAGAGCCGCTACACACTACCCATATCAGGAACTGTCAGGAGAGCGCACGCTACACATACAGGACGACTTTACAGGAGAGAAGCCGCCTACCATACAGGAGACTGTACAGTGAGAGCGCATCGCCTACACATACGAGAGCGCACGCTACACATACAGGAACTGTACATGAGAGCGCACGCTACACATCCAGGAGACCTGTACACGAGGCACGCTTCACATACGGAGATGTCAAAGGAGAGAGCCACGCTTCACCATACAGGAGAATCTGTACGGAGATAGAACTCTACACTACAGAGACTGTACAAGGAGATCGCACGCTACACATACGGAACCTGTAACAGGAGAGAGCAACACGCTACCATACAGGAGACTGTACATGATAGAGCACGCTACACCACAGAGAGCGGCACTCTACACAAATACAGTGAGCTGTATCAGGAGAAGCACGCTACACATACAGAGACTGTACAGTGAGGCGCACCTCCCTACAGGAACTGTACATGAGAGCGCACGCTACACATCGAAGACGTACAGATAGGCACGCTACACATACAGAAGACTGTACAGGAGAGAGCACGCTACACATACAGGAGAGCGCACGCTACACATACAGGAGACTGTACAGGAGAGAGCACGCTTCACATACATGAGACGTGTACAACAGGAGAGAGCACTCTTCACTCATAACTGTACAGGAGAGAGTCACGCTACACCACATGTAGACTGACAGAGAGAGAGGCACGCTACACATACAAGAGACTGTACAGGAGAGAAGCACGCTACACATACAAAGACTGTACAGAGAAGCACGCTACACATACAAACGACTGTACTAGAGGCGCCGCTACACATACCAAGAACTGTACAGAGAGCACGCTACATACATGAGAGCGCACGTACCCTACAGGAGACTGTACATGAGAGAGCACTCTAACACATACAGGAGACTGTACAGGAAGCGCACGCTACCCTCAGAAGACGGTACAGGAAGCGCACGCTACACATACAAAGACTTACAGGCGAGAGCACCTACACATACAGGAGACGTACAGGAGAGAGCACGCTACACATACAGGACTGTACAGGAGGAGCACGCCTAACACATACAGGAGCCTGTACATGAGGACCCTTACACTACAGGAGACTGGACAGGAGAAGCACGCTCCTACAGGAGACTGTACAGGAGAGAGCCCGCTACACATACAAGGAGACGTACAGTAGAGAGCACGCTACCCATACAGGAAGCGCACGCTACACATACAGGCAGACCGGTAAAGGAAGAGCCACTCCTACACATCAGAGACGTACAGGAGAGCTCACGCTACAACATACAGGATACTGTACAGGAGAGCGCACGCTACACTTACAGAGAGTCGCAGCTATCACCGACGTAACAGGATAGCGCACGCGCACCACGCTACAGTGAGGCGCACGCTACACGTACAGGAGAGCGCACGCTACACGTACAGGAGAGCGCACGCTACACATACAGAGAGCGCACGCTACACATACAGGAGAGCGCACGCTACACATACAGGAGAGCGCACGCTACACGTACAGGAGAGCGCACGCTACACGTACAGGAGAGCGCACGCTACACATACAGGAGAGCGCACGCTACACGTACTGAGAGCCACTCTTCACGTACATGAGAGCTGCACTCGACAACGTACAGTGAATGCGCACGCTACACTTACATGATATCGCCGCTCACACGTACCGAAGCGCACGCTACACGACAGGAGAGCGCACTCTTAACACGGTACAGAGAGCCACGCTACCCGTAACATGTAAGGCGCACGCTACACGTACAGGAAGCGCACCTACACGTACAGGGAGAACGGCACTCTACAACACGTACATTAGCGCACGCTCAACTTACATGAGAGCGCACGCTAACACGTACAGAGAGCCACAGCTACCCTTACAGGTAGAGCGCACGCTAACATACACGTACAGTGAGCATCGCACGCTACACGTACAGAGAGCTCACGCTACAACGTGCAGGAGAGCGCACTCTACACGTTACATGAAGCGCACTCTACACGTACTATAGCTCACCTACACTTACCGTAATCGCCCTCTACCTACCAGGAGAGCGCACGCTACACGTACAGATAGCGTCACTCTACAGTACATATAGCGCACGCTACCGTACAGTAAGCTCAACGCTAACAACGACAGAGAGCGCCGAACGCTACACATACAGGAGAGCGGCGACGCTCACTACGGATACGCCGCACCGTACAGGAGAGCGCAAGAACGCTACCCACGTAATGAGAGCGCACGCTACACGTACAGGTAGAGCGCACCACACGTCAGGAGAGCGCCTCGACCTCCAGGAGAGCGTCACGCTACACAACCTACAGGAGATTCCACGCTAAACAACGTACAGGAGAGCGCACGCTCACGTACAGGAGAGCGCACTCTCAACGTACAGGATAGCGCACCTACACTTACAAGGAGCTCACGCTACAACTCAGGAGAGCGCACTCTACCCTACAGAGAGCGCCCTGCCCACTACATGAGAGCGCACGCTACAACATACATGAGAGCTCGACGCTACACAAAATAAGGAAGCGCACGCTCCACTACATGATAGCGCACGCTACCATACAGATAGCGTATCACTCTACACATACGGAGAGGCGCACGCTACACATCAGGAGATCGCACCGCTACACTCAGTAAGCGCACCTACACAACAAGGAGAGCGCACGCTACACATACATAACAGGAGAGCGCACGTCTACACATACAGGATAGCGCAAACGCTACACATACATGAGAGCGCACACTACACATACAGAAGCGCACGCTACAAGCACGATACAGGGACGCACGCTACACATCAGGAACCGAACCTCCACATACAGAGACGCGCACGGCTACACTCAGGATAGCGCACGCTACACATCATGAGAGCGCACGCCTACGCCATACAGGATAGCGCACGCTACACATCCGGAGACTGTACGAGAGAGCAGCTCACATACAGGAGAGGAGCGCACACTACACATAAGGAGACTGTAACTAGAGCGCACGCTACCCATACACAAGAATGTACACAGACAGCTCACGCTACACATACAGCATACTGTCAGGAGTAGGAGCCGCTACACATACAGAAGACTGACATGAGGAGCACGCTACACTACAGCGAACTGTCAGGAGATAGCACTCTACACATACAGAGACTGTACAGGATAGAGCACGCTACACATACAGAAGACTACGGAAGAGAGCACGCTACCACATACAGAATACTGTACAAGAGAGAGCCACGCTACACTACAGAAGACTGTACAGGACCAGACGCACAGCTACCATACAGAAGAAGCTACACAATCATCTTTCCACAGGACGGTCGCTGCCACGAACATGAATGAGACCAGCAGCCGCTCACACGCTGTCTTTACTATCGTCTTCACTCAGAAGAGACACGATGAGATGACCAACCTGGACACGGAGAAGGTGAGCGCAGGATGGGACACCCCCCACCCCCCATTCGCCACCATAGGGACACGTGACCACCTGATTGTCTTTCTGTGTCGCAGGTCAGTAAGATCAGTCTGG
Source organism: Engystomops pustulosus (assembly GCA_019512145.1). NCBI lineage: Eukaryota > Metazoa > Chordata > Amphibia > Anura > Leptodactylidae > Engystomops > Engystomops pustulosus. The sequence goes on from WNYA01001077.1 coordinate 23,717, forward strand.
TGGATCTAGCGGGCAGCGAGAGAGCCGACTCCTCCGGAGCCAAAGGGACCCGTCTGAAGGTGAGGAGCTGCAGAAGTGTCCTGCCGATGCCTCTGCTGTCATCCTGCTGCCCTCCTGCATTCCTGAGGTCACCTGCACTAACCCTACATCTTATGTTGTAGGAAGGCGCAAACATCAACAAGTCACTGACCACGCTGGGGAAGGTCATCTCCGCTCTGGCTGAAATGGTGAGGGTTATCCCTCCAGTGTGTGAGGCTTGTGTAGCGTCTCCTGTATGTGTAGCGTGCGCTCTCCTGTACAGTCTCCTGTATGTGTAGCGTGCGCTCTCCTGTACAGTCTCCTGTATGTGTAGCGTGCGCTCTCCTGTACGGTCTCCTGTATGTGTAGCGTGCGCTCTCCTGTACAGTCTCCTGTATGATCTAGTTTGTAGAGGATGCCAAACTGTCTATACGTCAGTTGTTGCTCATCTTCACCAACCCTGAACTATCTAGTTTGTAGAGGATGCCAAACTGTCTATACGTCAGTTGTTGCTCATCTTCACCAACCCTGAATCATTATCCGGGGACTCTGCCAACATCGCCCAACCTCGAGGTGGCCATATGGTAGTGGAGAGCTACGAGCATCGCTCTTCTTACTAGTCCCATTAGTTCAAGGATTCACTCACAAAAACTACACAATGTACATACCCCATTCCCCATACTCATTGGGGGGGGATGTCTCACAAGAATTTCCCCTATTGATGATGTGTGTCCTGTCATATTCCCAGTGAACAATGACAATGGAGTCGTAACGGCAGTAAACTGTTCCTCCATGTCAAATTGCAACGACAGCTCCACACCTGGGAGACGAGCAAAGTGGGTGCAGTGAGTACAAAAACCTCAGACACCCCATGGTGGAATGATCGGGGACACTACTAATCTTGACTACAGGACCTACAGAGCAGACATGCCCTAGTCCTTCTGGCCCCCGCTGCCATCCCTGTCCCTTGGATTTTCTCACCTGGTCGTTTGGGGCCACGATAGTGCAGCGAGAAGACTTACGCCACTGGGGGGGTAATGTTTTCTGAGCACAGTTGGAGGTCGGTTATCTTCACTTGGGGTTTTCTCTATTCCCCGCACAAGCATCATTGTCTGTAAGGAGATATCTATAATCAGAAGATGTTGTCACCCAAACACCGGGTTTACCCCTCAGGGGGGAGATCTCACTGATGATGTGAGGCTCACGGCCACTAACACGCTATGAACCCTCGCCCTGTTCCTTCGTTGTCACCATTTCTAGCATCATTCTGGTTGCGACGGGGGACATGCAGGAGCGCAGTCGAATTGGTCCGCCACTCGGCAAGCGCTGGTAGGTAACACATGACCGTGTAGATATGGAGGAAGTCGTAGGCAGGGGGGTCTGACTCCATGTCCAAACGAGAAATAGTTAGGATGACCACATGGACTTATGGAACCTGACAAACGATATATTCAACAGTTCAACTCCGGTAGAGACTCCACGTGGACCATGTGTTCTGCCTGCAACCACAAGCCCTCCGTCTCTCATCGACACTTCTCTGCATCTCCCATAATGGATGTACTACAGGGTCGAATGTTCACTGCTGAAAGCCACTGGTGTCTAACAAAGATGTTGATGGTTTAGGGTGCTCCTTGCGTGTCCGACATTCTGGCCCTGGTATGTGTTGACAGTCTCCACATACTCCGTGACACTCTGTATAGCCTTTATCTGTTCTCTCCTTCCTTCTACTTAACGCATGGTGCTCTGTGTGACCTGCTGACGGTACTCTGACTCTCCTGAAGATCGTGCTGGATACTGCTCGAGTCCTAGCTGGGCTCTGCAGCCCGGTCTCCTCACAATCTCTTCGTATAGGAGTTGTACCGAACACCTTGGGTTTTGTTATTGCAGGTGCTCGGATAGGTCCCCAATCCCATTTTAAACATATAGTAAGGAATCCAGTCACACTGATTTGTGAATTTGAATTTTAATTTTGCAAACCGTTATATCACGTAGTAGTAGACGCTCTACTACACAAGAGGACTTCCGCTCTTCCCCTAAGCGGCCCCCAGCCTGCACAATCGCTCATGAACCTCTACTAACTTGCAAATTTGTGTTGAAGGGTAGTGATTGACCGCAAACCGTCACTGAATATAAATGTAGTGCAAAATAAAAATTTCAAATTCACCCATCAGTGTGACTGGATTCCGTACTATTAATCCTCACAATCTCGTCTGCTGCTGTCTATGAGTCTCCTGTGATCTCTGTGTCGGCTGACTGGTCTCTGATTCTGGTCTTCATGGTGATCTCTGGGCTGCTGACTGTCTCTGGTTCTCTGAGTCTCTGGTGACTCATGTGTCTCTGACGTATATGGTTCTTGAGTCTAAATGGTGATCTCTGTGGTTCTACTGATGGTCTGTGTATGATATTGCTTCTGGACTCTCCTGATGATATCTGAGTCTCCTGGTGATCTCGTGTCGCTGACTGTCTCGGTTCTCTGAGTCTCCTTGGTGATCTCTGTGTTTCTACTGATGTCTGGGAGTATATATTGTGCCTCTGACTCTCCTGCTGATCTCTGAGTTCTCCTGTAGATCTGTGTCTGCTCTGACTGTCGATCTCTGACTCTCCTGGTGATCTCTGTGTCTGCTGACTGTCTCTGATTCTCTGAGTCTTCTGATGATCTCTTACCGTTATTTTCCACACACATCTCTTGTTCGGAGGGTAATAGCTGGGGAATCCCTCACTGGCGATGTAGCCGGATTCTCCGCTGATGTCTCCGCCACATGGGAACTCTGGCCTGTGGGTGGGAGAGCAGAGGACGCCATATTAGAATGTGGACCAATGGGATCTGCCCACTGATTGAAGATTGATCAGACCAGGTCAGTGTCCTGACCGCTCCTCACCCCCACTGGTCCCCCTAAAACAGCTCTTGTCCGGGGTGACACCAAGGCCAGGCGTCCAGCAGGGACCACCAGGGTAAAGCTCGTGGTCACCAGACTCATTATATAGATGTGAGGGTCAGGGGGGCACATACTTGTGGCCATATAATGGTTGAGGAAGAGGCTGATTACAGAATGAGGCAAAACCAAATATCTCAGGAATCTCAGATGTTATATATAGAGACAACCTATTATATCGCACGTTGCCCTAGGGGAAAACTACTCAATAATATAGTACAGGAGAAGTAGTACTGTGCACTATATATATATATACAGGAGAAGCTATACTGTGCAACTGTATTATATATACAGGAGAAGTAGTACTGATGCACTTATATTATACAGGAGAGTAGTACTGTGCACTATTATATAATATATATATATATATATATATACAGGAGAAAGTAGTACTGTGCACTGTATATATATACAGGAGAAGTAGTACTGTGCACTGTATATATATATACAGGAGAAGTAGTACTGTGCACTGTATATATATATATATATATATATATATATATATATATATATAGGAGAAGTAGTACTGTGCACTGTATATATATTACAGAGAGTAGTAGGTGCACTGTATATATATACAGGAGAAGTAGTACTGCTGACACTGTATATATATACAGGAGAGAGTAGTACTGTGCACTGTATATATATACAGGAGAAGAATAGTGACTTGCACTGTATATATACAGGAGAAGTCGAGTATCTGTGCACTGTATATTATACAGGAGAAGTAAGAAGTAGTACTGTGTGCACGTTATATACAGGAGAAGTAGTTACTGTGCACTGTATATATACAGGAGAAGTAGTACGGTGCACTGTATATATATACAGGAGAAGTAGTACGTGCACGTCATATACAGGAGAAAGTAGTAGTAATGTGCACTGTATATATATATATATATATATATTATATATATCAGGAGAAGTATAGTACTGTGCACTGTATTATACAGGAGAAGTAGTACGTGCACTGTGTCTATATATACAGGAGAAGTGTACTGTGCACTGTCATATATATACAGGAGAAGAGAAGTAGTACTGTGCACTTGTATATATATACAGGAGAAGTAGTTAGTACGTGAACTGTATATATACAGGAGAAGTAGTTACTGGGAACTGTTATATATACAGGAGAAGTAGTATGTGCACTGTATATATACAGGAGAAGTAGTACTGTGCACTGTATATATACAGGAGAAGTCGTACTGGCACTGTATATATCAGGAGAAGTAGTCATGTGGCACTGTAATATACAGGAGAAGTAGTACTTGTGTGCACTGTCTATATACAGCGAGAAGTAGTACTGTGCACGTATATATATACAGGCGAAGTAGTAGTAATGTGCACTATATATATATACAGGAGAAAGTAGTACTGTCAATGAATATATACAGGAGAAGTTAGTACTGTGCACTGCCCAGATATCTATACAGGAGAAGTAGTACCTGTGCAGCTGCCCAATATATAACAGGAGAAGAGTTACTGTTGCAATGCCCTATATATAAAGGCAGAAGTAGTACTGTGCACTGCCCATATATATACGGAGAAGTAGTACTGTGCATGCCCATATATATACAGAGAGAAAGTAGTAATGTGCACTGCCCATATATAACAGGAGAAGTAGTACTGTTGCACTGCCCATATATATACAGGCGAAGTAGTACTGTGCACTGCCCATATATATACAGGAGAAGTTTAGTAATGTTGCAGCCCATATATATACAGGGAGAAGTAAGAGTCGTAAGTAGTTACTGTGCACTGCCCATGTTTTTTTTATATATACAGGAGAAGTATGACTGATGCACTGCCCATATATATACAGGAGAGAAAGAAGTAGTACTGTGCACTGCCCATTATATACAGGAGAAGTAGTACTGGGCCACTGACCATATATATACAGGAGACGTAGTACTGTGCACTGCCCATATATATACAGGAGAAGTAAGAAGAGAAAGTGTATACTGTGCCACGACAATATAATACAGGAGAAGTAGTACTGTGCACTGTATATATATAACAGGAGAAAGTAGTAATGTGCACGGTATTAATATCAGGGAGAAGTAGTACTGTTGCACTGCCCCTTAATATTACCGGAGATAGTAGTATGTGCACTGATTAGATTTACAGGAGAAGTAGTAGTAGTACTGTGCATTGTATATATACAGGAGAAGTAGTACTGTGCATTGTATTCTACAGGAGAAAGTAGTACTGTGCACTGTATATAATACGGAGAAGTAGTCTTACGTGACCACTGTATATATACAGGAGACGTAGTACTGTGCACTGGGTATATATATATATATATATATATATACAGGAGAAGAAAGTATACTGTCACTGTATATACATACCAGGAGAGTAGTACTGTGCCACTGTATATATACAGGCGATAGTAGTACTGTGCACGGATATATACAGGAGAAGTAGTACTGTGCAATGTATTATACAGGAGAAGTTAGAGTAGTACTGTGCACTGTTTTATATTTAAGGAGAAGAAAGTAGTAGTAATGGCACTGCCAATCTATTAAAGGAGAAGTGTACCTTGCATGCCATATAATACAGGAGAAGTAGTACGTGCACTGCCCATATATATACAGGCAGAAAGTATACTGGGCACTGTATATAACAGGGAAGTAGTACGCTGCACTGCTAGATATACAGGAGAAGTAGTACTGTGCACTAATATATATACGGAGAAAGTAGTACTGTTGCACTGTCCATATAACAGGAGAAGTAGTAATGGGCACTGCCCTATATAATATACAGAGAAAGTAGAGTACTGTGCACTGCACATATATATACAGGAGAAGTAGTATGATGCACTGCCCATATATATACAGGAGAAGTAGACGTGCACTGACCATATATATACAGGAGAAGTAGTACTGTGCACTGTATATATATACAGGAGAAGTCTACTGTGCACTGCCCATATATCCCCTACAGGAACGTAGTACTGTGCACTGTATATATATACAGGAGAAGTAGTACTGTGAACTGTATATATATACAGGAGAAGTAGTACTGTGCACTGTATATATATTACAGGAGAAAGTGTTACTGTGCACTGAATATATACAGGAGAAGTCGTACTGTGCACCTGTATATATAAAGGAGAAAGTAGTACTGTGCACTGTATATATACAGGAGAAGTTAGTACTGTGGCCCCCCCCCCCCCACCCCCCCACACCCACACTGATCTATACAGGGAAGTAGTACTGTGCACTGTATATATATACAGGAGAAGTAGTAATGTGCACTGATATATATACAGGGAGAAGTAGTACTGCTGCACTGATATATAGTACCAGGAGAAGTAGTACTGTGCACTGTATATATATACAGGAGAAGTAGCTTTACGGGCACTGTATATAGATACAGGAGAAGTAGAGTAACTGTGACACTGTTATATATACAGGAGAAAGTAAGGTACTGTGCACTGTATATATATTACAGGAGAAGCAAGTAGTACTGTGACGGTATATAGGAGGAGGTAGTACTGTGCCCTGTATATATAACAGAGAGAGTAGTACTGTGCACTGTATAATACGGAGGAAAGTAGACTGTGCCACTGTATGATACAGGAGAAGTGATAGTAGTACTGTGCACTGTATATAACAGGAAGAAGAGAAGTAGTACTTTTTTTTTGGGTGGTTGTTTTTGTTTTTTTTATTTTTTTTGTTTTTGTGGGGGGGCCCCCACCCCCAACTTTTTGGTTTTATATATACAGGAAAAGTAGTACGGTGCACCTGACATATATATACAGGAGAAGTAGTATGTGCACTGTATATATATACAGGAGAAGTGATAGTACTGTGCACTGTAGAATTTTTAATTTAAAAAACCCCCAGGAGAAAGTAGTACTGGCACGTATATATATACAGGAGAAAGTAGTAGTATCTGATGCACTGTATATATACAGGAGAAGATAGTAGTACTGTTGCCACGTATATATATTACAGGAGAAGTAAGTAGTACTGTGCACGTATATCACAGGAGAGGTAGTACTGTGCACTGTATGATATATACAGCGAGATAGTAGTACTGTGAACTGTATATATACAGGAGAAGTTAGTAATGTGCACTGTTATATACAGGGAGAAGTAGACGTGCACTGTTATATATACAGGAGCAAGAAGTTTAGAGTACTGGCACGGTATATATACAGGGAGAAGTAGTACTGTACACTGTATCTACAGGAGAAGTAGTACTGTGCACGTATATACAGGAAGAGGTAGTACTGTGCACTGTATATATATTACAGGAGCTAGTAGTACTGTGCACGGTATATATACAGGAGAAGTAGTACTGTGCACTTATATAGACAGGAGAAGTAGTACTGTGCACTGTATATATACAGGCGAAGTAGTAAACTGTGCACTGTATATATACAGGAGAAGTAGTAATGTGCACTGCATATATATACAGGAGAAGTAGTACTGTGCACTGTATATATATACAGGAGACCGTAAGTACTGTGCATCTGTATATATACAGGAGAATGTAGTTACTGTGCACTGAATATATACAGGAAGTGTACTGTGCCACTGTATAATACAGGAGAAGTAGTACTGTGCATGTATATATTAAAGGAGAAGTAGTACTGTGCACGGTATATACAGGAGAGGGGGTAGTACTGTGCACTGCTGATATATATACAGGAGAAAAGTAGTACTGGCAATGTATATATACAGGAGAAGAAGTAGTGTACTGGGCACTTATATATACAGGAGACAGTAAGTTAATGTGCTGCACGTATATTACAGGAGAAGTAGTAATGTGCACGTATATATACAGGAGAAGTAGTTACTGTACAAGTTATATACAGGAGAAAGTAGTACTGTGCACTGTATATATATACAGGGAAACTGTACTGTGCACTGCTCCCATTCAGGAGAAGTAGTACGTGCCACTGTATATACAGGAGGAAAAGTAGTACGGTGCACATGCCCATATATACAGGAGAAGTATACTGTGCACTGTATATATACAGGGAGAAGTAGTACTGTGCACTGTAATATACAGGAGAAGACAAGTATACTGTGCACTGCCCATATATATACAAGGAGAAGTTAGTAGACGTTTGCACTGCATATATACAGGAGAAGTAAGTACGTGCACTGTATATATACAGGAGAAGTAGTACTGTGCACTGTTACATATACAGGAGAAGTAGTAGTACTGTGGCACGTATATATATACAGGAAAGTAGTACTGTGCACTGTATATATATACAGGAGAAGTAAGTACGTGCATGTATATATATACAGGGAGAAGTAGTACTGTGACACTGTATATATATACAGGCGAAGTAGAAGTTAAGTCTGCTTGCACTGTGTATGTACAGGAGAAGTAGTACTGTGCACTGTATATATACAGGAGAAATCAGAAAGAAGTAGTACTGTGCTATGCATATATACAGGAGAAGTAGTTATGTGCACTGTATATAATACAGGAGAAGTAGTACTGTTGCAACTGGGGTAATCTTTTTATATACAGGAGAAGTAGTACTGTGGCACTGTATATAATTTTACAGGAGAGAGTAGTGACTGTTGCACTGTATATATATACAGGAGAAGTAGTACTGTGCACTGTATATATATATATATATATATATATATATATATATATATACAGGAGAAGTATAGTACTGTGCACTGTATATATACAGGAGAAGTAGTACTGTGCACTGTATATATATACAGGGGAGAGAAGTAGTACTGTGCACTGTTCTAATATATATCCAGGAAGAAGTTAGTACTGTTGCAATGTCCATATATATACAGGAGACAGTAAGATTACTGTTGCACTTGTATATAACCGGAGAAGTAGTACTGTGCACTGTATATATACAGGAGCAAGAAGTAGTTACTGTGCCACTGTATATATTACAGGAGAAGTAGTACTGGCACTGTATATATACAGGAGAAGAAGTAGTACTGGCACTTGTATATATACAGGAGAAGTATGAGTAATGTGCACTTCCATATTTTTTATGTAAAAAACAGGAGAAGTAGTACTGTGCACTTGTATATATATATAATATATATATATATATATATATATTACAGGAGAAGTAAGTACTGTGCACTGTTCCATATTTACAGGAGAAGTAGTACTGTGCACGGTATATAAGGAGATTGGTTAGTACTGTGCACTGGACTATATATATAAGGAGAATAGAGTAGTACTGTGCACTGTATATATACAGGAGACGTAGACTGTGCACTGTAGAATATACAGGAGAAGTAGTACTTGGCACGTGTATATATTGACAGGAGAAGTCGTACTGTGCACTGTCTATATACAGGAGAAGTATACTTGTTGCCCTGTATATATACAGGAGAAGAAGAGTAGAGAAGTAGTACTGTGCACTGTAATATTACCGGAGAAGGAGTACTGTGCAATTGTATAATACAGGAGAAAGTAGTACTGTGCACGTCCATATATATACAGGAGCAAAAGAGGTAGTACTGTGCAATGTCCATATATAAAGGAGAAGTTAGTACTGTGCACTGTATATAGATATGATAATAATATATATATATATATATACAGGAGAAGTCGTAGTACTGTGCACTGTATATATAACAGGAGAAAGTAGGACTGTGCACGTATATATATTACAGGAGAAGTAGTACGTGCACTGTATTATCCTCATACAAGGAGACGTAGTTACTGTGCACTGTATATATACAGGAGGAAGTAGTACTGTGCACTGTTCCGTATATATATACAGGAGAAGTGTACTGTGCACTGTCCATATATTACAGGAGAAGTAGTACTGTGCCAATGTATATTACAGGAGAAGTAGTTACTGTTTGCACTGTCCCCATATATATATACAGGAGAGTAGTATGTGCACGGTTATATAAGGAGAGGTAGTCACTGTGCACCGGTTATATATGATAAGGAGAAGAAGTAGTACTGTTGACACTGTATGATACAGGAGAAAAAGAAGTAGTACTGTGCACTGTATATACTACAGGAGAAGTAGTACTGGCACTGTATATATTACAGGAGAAAGTGTACATGTGCATGTGGCACTGTATATATACAGGAGAAGTAGTAACTGTTTGCACTGTATATTATATCAGGATGAAGTAAGTACGGCACTGTAATCTTATACCAGGAGAAGTGAATGTGCACTGTATATTACAGGAGCAGTCAGTACTGTGCACTTATATATTACAGGAATGAAAGTAGTACGTGCACGTATTTATATACAGGAGAAGGATACTGTGCACTGTTCCATCTATACAGGAGAAGTAGTACTGTGCACTGTATATATATATATATATATATATATATATATACAGGAGAAGAGGGTACTGTTTGCACGGTATCTATTATAAAGGAGAAGTAAGTAGAGTTACTGGCACTGTATATATATATACAGAGAAGTAGAAAGTACTGTGCACTGATATTATCTATATACAGGAGAAGTAGTACTGTGCACTGTATATATTACAGGAGAAGTAGTTACTGTTGCACTATAGATATATATATAAATCAGACAGGAGAAAAGTAGTACTGTGCACTGTATATACTATATATACAGGAGAAGTAGTACGTGCACTGATATATAGTAATATATACAGGAGAAGAGTAGTACTGTGTGCACTGTATATATATACAGGAGAAGTAGTTACTGGCACGGTATATATACAGGAGAAAGCTAGTACTGTGCACTGTATATATACAGGAGAGAGAAGAAGTAGTATTGCTGCACATATATATATATTAATTATATATTCTATATATATATATATAATATACAGGCGCAGTAGTACTGTGCACTGTATATATATATATACAGGAGAAAGTAGACTGTGCCACTGTATATATATATATATACAGGAGAGTAGTACTTGTGACACGGTATATATATACAGGAGAAGTAGTACTGGTGCCGGTATATATCAGGAGAAGTTAGTACTGGCACTGTATATATACAGGAGAAGTTATCCGTAGTACTGTGCAATGCCCAATATACAGGAGGAGAAGTAAGTACTGTGCACATGCCCCCATAGATACAGGAGAAGTTAGTAAGTACTGTGCACCTGCCCATATATACGGAGAGAAAGTAGTACTGTGTGCACTGTATATATACAGGAGAAGTAGCCTGTGCACTGCCCATATAACAGGAGAAGTTAGTACTGTGTCCACACGGATATACAGGAGAAGTAGTACGGTGCACTGCCATGATATATACAGGAGGAAGTGAGAACAAGTAGCTGTTGCACTTATATAGACAGAGAAGGATAGTAGTAATACTGTGCACTGTCCATATATATACAGGAGAAGTAGTTAGTTACTGTGCACTGTATATATATCTAAGGAGAACGTAGTATGTGCCACTGTATATATATATAAGGAAGAAGTAATACTGTGACACTGTATAAGATATACAGGAGAAGTAGTACTGTGCACTGTCCATATATATACAGGAGAAAAGTAGTACGTGCACTGACATAGATTAAAGGGGAAAGTCAGTAAGATGGGCGCCATATATATACAGGCGGGACAGTATTTAGTACGGTGCACTGTACTATATATACAGGAGAGTAGTTCTGTGCACTGTATATATATACAGGAGGGGAAGTAGAGTAGTACTGTGCACTGCCCATAATATTATACAGGAGACGTAGACTGTGCAACGCCCATATTATATACAGGGGGAAGTAGTTACTGTTGCACTTGCCCATATATATACAGGGGAAGTATAGTAGTTAAGGAAGTAGTACTGTGCACTGTCCATATATATAGATGGAGAAGTTTGAGTACTGTGCAAGTCATATATACAGGAGCAATAGTAGTGGAGAACCAGTCTTTACTTATGGTTCTAGAATCAGCCACAGGTGCTTCTCTTCGTGTGTGAGATCCAGGCAGATTCCAGACCAACCGGGCCTGTATTTTTCCCCAGGGAGGAGTGCAGGTCACCCCCCCCCCCCCCCCCCCCCCCCCTGGGAATGAAGTGGGACGCCAGTGCAGACCTCCAGTCCCGGACAGGCCAGGCCCAGGAACTGGAGAGGGACACAACAACAGGCCAAGCCAGCGTCGGTTGCGAGATCCGAGCGGAGTCTCAGCAATGCAGTCCACGAGGGTTGCAGCCAGAAAGCAGAGGACGCGAAAGGTCCCAGGTGGAGTGGTTGGGTGGGCCCAGGACCAGCAGCGCTCCTTCTGGAGCAGCAGCCATCGACAGGCTAGTGCCTCACGAGGGTGACCCAGGACTGGTGGGTGAGTAAGGCCCGGGAGCTGATGTCATCTACAGCACCCGCATTGTGAGTATGAGGAAGCAGTAATAAAGCCTGTGGCGGCTCCGGGAGGAGATGCGAGAGACCCGGCCAAGATGGCGATGCAGCCAGGAACAAAGGACCAGCCAAGGTGGAGCTAGCAGAGATCGTGATGAGCGGTAAAGACCAACATCAACTATCTGGAGGGAAGGCAAGCCATCATCCGGCAGCACAGCGGCACCTTCAGAGAACGCTAGAGAACGACGACCGGTTCCTGAGCCATGCGAGGAAGGAGAAAACCCGAGATGAGGGCTTCATCACAGATGGATGAGGGAGGTGGTGGAAGAGATCTGCACCAGAACATCAGCTGGTTGTCATCTGATAGTACTTCAGCATCATCAGCACGACTCGGTACAGGGGGCACCGGGAGAGCAGGTGGTTGCCATCAGGACTCCAGATACTTGCTGGTGAGGGGGACGATGACACCAGCAGCCAGCGGCGGGGAGGCTGTGGGACAGATTCAACATCCATCGAGTCTCCGGGCCATATGGAGAATTTTGGCGTTGGGATGATCTGGAACCAGAGACGAACAGTGAAGACCAAGGCCAAGAGATCTCGTCCAAAAAGCAGGTGAAAACTGGTGTATGTGACCCCCCCGGCCAGCGGCCAAGGAAAGCCCGTTAGTGGAAGTAAGTGCCCCCTTCCGCCCAGGCGCGCGTTCTGTAGTGGACCCCTTGAGCACGGGAAGGTGGGAAGATAAAACCTGTGGTGTCGGCTAATGGCAAAAGGACCCTCATCTCTGCTTGTGGTATGCAAATGTGGTTTGGGGCAGACAATCGGCAATGAGGGCCAAACAGTGAGGGCAGCAAGGCTGCAGGCGCGGCATGTTTCTGGTGTTCAGATGTCCGGCCGTGAGTGAGAGGGTGTGGGGGCGGCCAAGAAGAAAGGCAAAAACCATGCCGCCTTCTAAGTTTAGGTGGACTGACGGCCACGAAGAAAGGAGCAGAGAGCTTGGGGTGCATCAGGATGTGATGGGTGAGACCAAAGCCCTGATTCACGAGAAAAGTGCTGCAGCAGCTGATGGCCCTGAGGGGAACAGGGACTGAGTGAAGGAGGTCAAGTGGCTGGAGAGAGAGGAAGAGGCACATCACTCATGGTTCCTCCTTTATGAGAGTATGGAGGAGGAAAATAGGTGGACATAGATGAAAAACGTAAGAAGGGTACGAAAAAGAAAAAAACGCAAAGGCGGGTGGATGAACGCTTCAGCTGAACTTTTTTCCCCAAAGGAGAAGGCAAACCACCCCCTCACCCTTTTTGATTGTTCTCTCGAATTGTTGCCAAGGACCTCAAGGATATCTCCTTTTGGAAGCTACGGGGGTAGGTTAAGGATATGGAGTCAGTGGCGGTAGGTCCTTTCCCGCCCTCTGCCCGTGGGGGGCGAGATTCTCGCAGCCACCGAGGCGGAGGCTGGGCGTGAGAGCACAATCGACGATACCAATTGCATCATCAGCAAGCGTGTAGTCATGGGCGTCGTAGCCTAGCCTGGGAGCATGATTGGGGCGCTAGCTGACATCTGGCACAGGTTGCTATGATCAGGGGGGGCGACCGGGCGCCCCCCCCCCCCCCCCCCCAACCAGGTAGGTCAGGAGACCGCGCGCGCTGCGCTTGACCCGCGGCCAGGGGCAGGCGCTCATGAGTCCCTCCTCGGAGGGATGAAAAGGTGCTGAATGAAGGTCGAGGGGAAACACGGCACCGGCGTGGACAAAGGGCAATGGAGGTTTCTCCATTTAAAGCATAGAGGTGCTTCCTCGTTCAGACGGTGCAAGGAAGGGGGGTGGGAAAGAGAAGCCGTCTAACTCAATCACTCATGCATGGCGGCACCCACTCAGTTGACGCTGGCGTCCATTACTGTGCCAACATTAAGGCCTGAGCGGCTCAGATTGCGGCCTTTGGTTTTACTCGGCCGTGTGGAAGCCGACATTTTATTTTGCAGGAGAACAGGCTGCAGATTTGGGGACGTGTATTAAAGCTAAGAGGGAATGGAGAACGGCCTTCTTTGCTCTCTTGCGGCCGAGCCGTTTTATTTGTTGGCTTAGACGGTAGAAGTGGCGCGGGGCTCCTTTTACTGCAAGCGGTTAGAATTGCAACGGCAGGTTAGAGTGAGTTAGAAATGGGGAGGTGCCTGATCCGGGATGTCTCATGAAGGGAAAAGAAAACTTAGTCATAATGGTACACTATGGTCCCCAGTCCTAGTGGGCACGGAAGTGTCTCTTTATGAGGATCAAGCCCACGCTTTTTTACAATGTCGCGGCAAAGGTGGTCTTTGGAGGGGACCGGGTTCAATTGCTTGTCACGAGGTCCCAGGATTGGGAAGGTTCCAGCGAACAAGCTGACTTATGATAGCGTCGCTCTTAATAGCAATAGCTAGTGAGGATCGCTGGTTGGATGTCCCACATCCGGCACACCCCAGGCAACGGGGGGGCCGGGGAGGGGTTTCACCGTATATGGGTAGCTGCAGAGGTCTTAGACTAATAGACAGGTTTATTTAAAGGAGGGAAGCCATTTTTCAGACAGTTTTCTGTAGTTGAGGGGAGTTACCGACCACTGTCTAATTTTGTTTTTCTCTGAATGTCACAGAGACCCACCGGTGGGAGACGAGGCTGATGGAAGCTAATTCGTCTCTCCTGGAAGAAGCAGAGGTTAAGACCAATCACTTTGAGGACGTCTTCAGAGCCAGGTACCATGCTGGGCCTTGTACAGCAGTAAGTCAGATGGTGGGAGATGCTCAAGAAAAGGGTGGCGGAGATCTCCGCCAGCTGTCGAACCTCTAGGAGCGGGGACAGGTACCGTTCCTTTATCAGGGCTTGAGGAGGAAAACTCGAGCATTCCGTCTCGATGGAGGTAGTCGTGAGGACATCTCTAGAGTGAACAGGTGAAGTCCTTGCTGAAGAGGGTCAGTACATAGACCAACACAGGCAACTTTGGTGTTGAGAGGGATTACGGGGAAATGCCGCTCGCCCGACCCTTACGAACTGCAAGGATGTCAGTGAATGGCTTAAAGTGATCACGTGGACTGGTTGACAGTCCGGGATCCTCTGAAAAGTCCAAAATCATGGATTCTGGAGGTCGTCAGAACTCTTCTCTCACACCTCTTGGGCAGGAAGGATCTAGATCGGGATGTTGGATGTCGGCTTATCCTGGCTGAAAAACGGTCCCTGAGCCAGGAGAGACCCCTCTATTGATGTTGTTGACAGAGATGATAGGGAAGAGGATAGTCCGCTTGGCGAGTGAAGGGCGTCGCCCCCATCACCAAATCGCCTTCCTACTCTAGGGTGTAGAGTGATGTCCCCGCTATGGTGATGGTAGAACCTCCTCTCCTCTAGGTGTAGAGGATGCCCTGTCTTTGGTGATGGTAGAATCTCCTCTACTCTATAGGTGTAGGAGGATTGCCCCTGTCTATGTGTGGTGAAGAAACGCCTCTCCTGAGGTGTAGGAGGATATGTCACCCAGTCTATGGTGATGGTAGATCCTCCTCTCTTAGTGTAGAGGATGCCCCCCGTCTTATGGTGATGCGGTAGAACTCCTTCCTCTAGGGTAGGGATGCCCCTTGTCTATGAGATGGTAGAAACCTCTCTCCTCTAGGTGTAGATGGATGCCCCCTGTCTATGGTGATCGGTGAACCTCCTCTTCCATAGGTGTAGAGGATGCAACCTGTCTTATCGGTGATGGTAGAAACCCTCCTTATCTAGGTGTAGAGGATGACCCCCGTCTAGTTTGATGATAGCCACCCCTCCTCTCCTCTAGGTGTAGAGGATGCCACGTCATCTGTCTATTGTATTCCCATGACCGGTGTCACAATTATCATGGTTATTGCTCATCTTCCCCCATCATGACCCCAGGTATTGACTTCCATACCAATATTCCATCCCTACTACTGACCCCAGAGTGTATTCCTCATATCCTTCCACCATCAGACCCCCAGGTTATTCATGCTCTTTCCACCATCATGACCCCCCAGGTTGTCTCATGCTCTCCACACACATGACCCCTAGGTTATTCCTCATCTCCTCCACAGACACCCCAGGTTATTGTCATCTCCATTCCACATCATGACCCCAGGTTAGTCCCATCTCCTTCCA